>JBAMCD010000160.1:692500-825000 GCA_037075365.1 Drosophila emarginata
TTTAGTTTATGTGGCGCTTGATTGCAAGTAAATGAGATGAATTTTAATTTTTATGCACCAGCATAGAAATGTAATTGCAATTGTTTTAAATGCAGAATTTTAAATCGGTATTGATTGGCACTAAGCACACATACACACAATGTAAATAATGTAAATGATGGCATATCAATTGAAGGCCAATAATTATTGTAGGGTATGTGCATACATAAATGGATGACAGATATTCGAAAAAGTCTATAATGAATGGCTAGGTAACCAACTCATCTATATAGACTTAGTTATCTTACTTGAATAAGTAATACTATAAATAATATCAATCAATGTCTGTAATGATGAATCTTATTTAGTTTGAATTCTTACAAGAAAAATATCAATTGACACTTTTTTATTTGCTAGTATTAATGAAACAAGTTTGGTAATATGTACATACATATGTATGTAGTTCACATCAATAAAAATAAAACCTGATTTTTCGCAAAATCTATTTAACTATGTATATATATTGACACATGTTTGAGAATTGTCTGAGTTACCGTTAAACAACTGTTTAGAAATTTTTTAGAAGATATTATTTTGTTTAGCATTTATCCTGTTAAGATAAACCGTCCTATAATTTATCCAGCTTTTTTAAACAATTTTATATAATTTCTATTAAGTTCAGCTTGTACTTTAATTTGCGGTTTTTTTTCCTTTGATCAAATCAAATTTGAATATTACTTTATGTATACATATTTAATTAAAGGAAATATAATGCATATCATGACTTTAAACATTTTATCAGATTACTTTTGATTGGTTTTTTATTCTTTTTGTAATTGGTTAAACTTGATTACTTTTAACTACGCGTCAATTCCCGATTCATCATCAGCATCGAATGTTAAAAAAATAAAACGAAACAAAAAAAGTAAAATTAAAGCCAGGAAAAATAATTAAAGCAATCAAAACTGTCCAAATTACTTTTCTAAATAAACACATTTCTGGGCAATTATCACTCGGCCAACAATGCGAGGGGTGGTCTAAAAAGTTTGACAATATTGAAAACCACATTCACTTTACTTTGATAAAATCGAGCAAAATATATGGAAACAGTTGATCCAAAATTATAGATACATAAATTTATTTGAAGATATATTGAAAATATCTTGAGTGCTTAAAGTATGCTGACCTTTTCTTGAATAATAATAATAATTAATGTTGGATATGCTAAGCGAAATATAAAAAGGCAACTATTTGTTAGCCCCTCGTAGAAATAATAACTGCAACTATTTAACTAAATATATACATACATACAGTCTATAACAAAAGTATTTGGTTAGACTTCTCAATTTGTTGATATTTTTTTGATATCGTTGTTCCAATGCTCACCTGATCCAACATAAAAAACCGAAAGAAATTAAACAACTGTTAAAAATGTTATAATAATGTAAATAATCATTTGTGTGTTGAATACTGCACCACTGTGTCCATTAAAATGTATTTCAATTTAAAGTGCTTTGACTTCAATTGAAAATAAATGTTCGAATCCACTTCAACGTCACTTTATTTGGCAGCGATACTTTAATTTTCTGGACATTATTACATTACATTTAAATTTTATGTGCAGCGAATACTTTTGTTATAGACTGTAAGCATTTGTTCCTTTTTAAGTAGATAGAAAACTATTGCAGG
Source organism: Drosophila emarginata (assembly GCA_037075365.1). Taxonomy (NCBI): domain Eukaryota; kingdom Metazoa; phylum Arthropoda; class Insecta; order Diptera; family Drosophilidae; genus Drosophila; species Drosophila emarginata. The sequence continues at coordinate 694,169 of JBAMCD010000160.1, forward strand.
TTTTTAGGCGCCGACCAAAAATATCTCCAAAAGTATTAAATTTTTGAACTTCACTTTTCGATAAGTTTTACCATCGCCGGCATTTGCTTGGCTCTCGAACTTTGCAGACTCAGGGGATAGAAAAGAGAGATGCAAGACGGAGAAATGGAAGGGCAACTCACGGTAATGGGGCGGGTAGAGATGCACTCATTACCGCCGCAAAAAGTTTGTCGACCAAACGTACTTTCGAGACAGCCATCTCATGGGCATCGAATTATGACACTTTTAGTGGTTTTCCTCCTGCTAACTATGCCGAGACAAAAAAAAAACAAAACTGGAAGGAAAATGGAGAAAGGAAAAAAAGAAGGAAAATGCTGTCTTTGTGTATTTTTGTCCTCTTTTTTTTGTGTTTGTAGTTTTGCTTTCCGGATTTGTTTGCAACTTTACTTCGATTTCAGGAGTCGGGCAGCTGGGACTAAACAGCAGCCAAAGAAACTTTCCTCTGTTTTACCATTTTAGTTGTATTGTATTTCGGTGTGAAAAACCCAAGGATGAAGTACCTTTAGTTTTAACTTTAAATAGATAACAAGCGTATCACTTTGGTAAGCCAACCTTGGGGTGCTCTTCAAAATATTTATGTAAATACATATGTGCATATGTATAATCCACAATGGTCCTTTGAGCAGAAAATGCATTGTGACACCACCTAAAGGCGTTTAAATTAATAATGGGAAAATCGCTTAGCTCTTATCCATCATGATACAGTGAGGTTAACCACATCTGGAAGTCCGAAAATCAAGGCGTGGCAATTTTCTGAGTTAACATTTAATAAAAATATTTTACTGATTGATTTTAGAAGCTGAATAATAGAGAATAGAATAGATAATAGAGCTACCAAAGTATGTACGCAAAAGGGTTTATTATTCCCTTGCAAAAAGGGTATATTAATTTTGATCAGAAGTTTGCAATGCATAGAAGGAAGCATCTCCGACTATATAAAGTATATATTTTGTTGATCAGCATGATGAGATGAGTTGATATAGTCTTGTCCATCTGTCCGTCTGTCTGGATTAACGCAATCTCCTCCGAGACCCTTGGAGCTACAGAGGTGAATTTGATTTTGCACCTAGGCTTCTTTTTGCTGCATTATATATTTCGGAATCATCCCGATCGGATGACTATATCATATAGCTCCCATAGGAACGATCGGTCAAGAATAGGGTTTAACATCAGTAACTTAGTTGTTTTTCAATAGAATGTCACTAAATTTGGTATTTGTGAGTTTTGGAATCGAAATCAAAAAAGACAGTTTACAAGGGTATACAAACTTCGGCACGGCCGAAGTTAGCCCATCCTTCTAGTTTTTTGGTCAAATCAATACAACATTAAGTATTTATGTACATATGTATGTATATGTAATGGGCCATTTAACTATTACGTAACGCAAAATGTATTTAATGTCGGTCTCGTGAAACGTTTTTACGTATGAATATGTATGATCATATGTCTATATGTTTGCATTTGTAAAAATTTTCCATTAACAATTCCTTTTTAAATGCTCTCTTTACTTTTCGCTCTCCCAGTGCTAGTAGATGTTCCTTTTTGCATCTGGCAATGCTGTTAGTTTTGTCGTTGCTCCTTATTGCATCGCGTTCGGTTGCAGAAATTTAAATATGAATTTATTTTGGTCTTATTTGTTTTAATTATGCAATATTATCAACAAATTTGATCAGTGTTAAGTTAATCCAAACGGCTTGTTTTTGATTTTCGTCGCAAATAAATCATTTACGTTTTTCCTTTAAGAACTTGTGTCGAATAGAGAGAGAGAGAGAGCGGGTAAAACTGCATGAGAGTGAGTGAAGTGCCGATCAATTTTGTTTTATTTTTCTCTATTTGTGAAGTGAATAGATGGAAAGATGGAATTCAAAAAGAAAAATTAACAAAAGCTGCTGAAACCAAACATATGTATGTATATAATTCTTTTATTATTGTCAGTTCCAAAGTTTATAATTATCGATTAGGTCTGAAATTCTTCCTTTCTCCCCTAACCCCAATATAACATCTTCATACAACGTTTACAGGGTATACATACTACTTACATATGTACATATGTATGTATCTAAATATTATCCAAAGTCTTGCGTTGATATTTATATAGGTCTGAGAACTTTATTTAGATGAAAAGTACAATTTTTATCTATACATACATATAAATATTTTCTCTTAACAAGTTTTGGAAAACTTAAGTTCAACGCAAGCGTGCGACACTTTTCACTTTATTTTCAGTGTTTTTTTTTCTTCTTACTCTCTTGTTCCATTTTTGTTTTGTTGTTTATTTTCTTTCATTTCGTTTCGGTGTGTGTCGTCTGTTGAAAAGTTTATCAATAAAATTATGACAGAAAAGTTTTTAATTTGACGTATAATAGTTGTGCAGCGTTTGGGGACACACACACACACACACTATTGCAGGGGGAACGGGGGAACACTTGTCAAGGTTTTTATTTCAAATAAATATATATGCATTTATATATTTATGTATCTATATACATGGAGCAAGGATTAAACAGGTTAAACCACTTACATTATAAGCGAAATATAGAAATATACGGGCACATATTTGCTGCATTGTTCTCATCTCGTTGAGCCTATCACAGAGACGACTAAATATCAAAATAACAACTATCACGGCACGGCACTAGTTTGTTGAGACCGCTCAGGGAAAGGAACGTGGCTCATCGACCCTTAAGACTCTTCAGATTGTTCTTCTTTTCCACAGCCAAACTGTTGGCAAATTGCTGGTCCGCCTCTGCTTTGTACTCCTTCAGATTGTATTGAGTGGCCTGCAAAAAGAAAAAAATAAGAAAAGAAGAGATGAGGTTAGAGGAAGCTGAGGATATTATGTACAAGTAGACTTACATTGAGAGCCTCACGAAACTCACTCATGGCCAAACGTTGTAGACCCCGGAAATTACGTCCCAATATCCGTCCCAATTCGTAACGGGAAATTCTATAAGCTTCCGTTGTAGTTGGCTCTTCGCTACTATTACTGCTATCCTCATTGTTATCCCCAATGGCCTACAAAATATCTTTACTCTGAATCTGTGTTAATCATTTATAAGTGCTAATTGAACTTACCATCTTCTTGGTTGTTGATCTGGGAAGATTCGTTGGCTTTGCTGGTGCTGGATCGCTAAACTGCTCATTAACCGTATTGTAAATGTCGTTCAAAGTGTTCCTTGTGTCCGTATATTGCTATCAATTGAAATGGGAAATGAAAACTCAAAAACAAGAACATATTTACACTATACATTAACGAAGAGAAAATAGAAATTATTGAAACTGAAAGTACAACTAATTGATTTTCTTATATCTCTGCGTTTATGTACGATTACCCAGTGAATTGAACTGAAAAAATTTTTCCAAAAGCCGTTATAAAAACTAATTTCGGTTACATTCACTCATTGTTATATGACGATCATTTCTTACATCCACAATGAGGTTCTTGGTAATGACCATTTTCTGAAAGAAGTCCCAAAAGATGCCACGTTTGTGACGCACATGTGGAGCATTTTGTGTTAACTTCTCATCGGCAGCTTCCGCCAAATTCTCATGGCTAAGACATATCACAAGTATGGTACTGATTAGGACAACCAGCATTGGGAGAAATTTACTGTTCATCGAGTTGAACATACTGTAAAAATACAAAAAAGAAGCTAAGTTTAAAATGAGAGAATAACGTTATGGGACTTCCAGAGAACAGCGAAAGGGCGACTAAGGGGCCAGTGAGCCTATGCGTTGCTTTCCTTGCTTGTGCGTTGTTTTAAGCCACCATTTTTTACCACAAAAGTCTTTGTCGATCAAAAAGGAATCGATAATAAGTTTCAACCGAAAGCTTCCATCCGTTCCGTTTGCTGACGGAATGAAAAAAACGATGAGTCATAAAGATCAACGTAACTGCAGGTATGACTCTTTGCAGTTCTCTTCTACACAGTCATTCAAAATATACATAGAACTAAGTTTTATTTTTTTACATTCAATGAATTCCCGCCATGAAGTTAAAGCGCTGTTTCAACACCCGTTTTAACAATCCGACCAAAACGGAAATAGTAAGAAATTTTCCATAAAAGTTGCAAATTGTTTGCTTACTTCGTGGAAAACAAAATGAAAATTTGTTAATGATGATTAAAATTGTGTTATAATTTTCCAAGATGGAAAATTTTTCCTTTGCCCTAATCAAATTTGCAAATATTAGACAATTTTATGCACCAAAAGGAAAAAAAAATAATAAATAATAGAAGACCAGAGAAGAAAATGAAAGGGGATTCTATTTATTGTTCTTATTTCTGTTGTATAATTCGCATAATTAGAGAAACATTTTAAAAAGTAGTTTGGTGCATTTCTATACCCTATATATAAATAATGCAAAGTCGAGAAAGAATCTATGTAAAGGGCAAAGAAATTTCTATGCATACTGTACTTACTGCGGGAAATGCCAAATTAAGGCCAAGTCAATATTAAATGATGGCTAAGAACTGGCAAAAATTAGGGTCAAAATTTCATATCAATATCAGATATTTTTTAGGATAATTTAGAATTTAATCCAATTATAAATAAATAAATAAAAAATTAATCAAATTTAGAACAGTAATTCTTTAAATAATTACAGTTGTTGATACAGGATATCAGGTCGTCGTTGATTCAACTTAATGTCCAGAATTTTTACATTTTAATTGCATTTTTTTCCCCTTTCGCTTTCCTCTTTAGCAAATTGTAAATTGTTTTTTGTTTTTCAAAAGCCATTTAAACCCGCTCAGTATTTTGCAATGCGGGGGGAGAGGGCCAAAAAGCATGCAACAACAGTTAATAGAAATCAATAAAAACGGGAAACTTCTGCAGAAGAGGGTGGGGTTTTAAATTGTTTGCCCAATAATTTCATAGAAATTGGCGAAAAATAATACAAATTTAGTTTAAATACCAAAATCCTCTTCCGTACTAAATATCAGAGTTAATAAATATTTGTATATTGTTTAACTTAATGCAGAGGCATTTTTATGCATAATTATGGCAGCCATTTAGGCAGTTGGCCATGCTAATTCTAGTACTGGTAATGAATTCATTGCATTAGAGAATTCGGCTTAGTTTGGATCCAAATTAACGACGAATCGACAGACAGATATTATTTGAGTCCAATACCCTCAAAAAATTGTTAGGTAATGAAGGGCTTTAACAGAAAAAGAGTTGTATTGTGTATCGAAAACAGTGCTAAAAAATGCTTTTAGCATTAATATAAGATCATTTGATTCCAGGGTGCTAGTGTAGTATTTTGTTCGAAGATGTTTAAATTATTACAAGATTGTAAAAATATCATCCTTATTTATTGAAGGGTTATGCTCAATCAATGTCCCAATTCAATCTTCTGTTTATTGCAATTTGATTTAGAGTTTTTGTAGTGGAATCGTTTAAATGAAATGGCAAAGGGAAAAGGCATTATGCAACGTAGTTCATTATTACATTTAGCTTAAATGTTGATATTCAATTTCTTATTGATAGTTTTTGGCCAAATTCTGATACATTCTGCACTCTTGCTTAAGTCTCCCTTCTTTATCGTTCTTTGTAATGCTTCTTATCCTAAAAGTATGCAATGCATTTTGGCAATTAAGCAATCATCCATTTCTTTATATGTTCCATGATGCTGCTCTGCCTTTGCCCAATGCAAAATGGAATGGAGCTTCAATGCGGCTGATGATGATGATGATGTTGTTGTCAGTTGTTGAAGTTGACGCATCGAAATCGGTTCGTTGAATTCTTCTCCTCTCTTGTTTTTTTCCTTTCCCCCTCCCACCCTTCTTCTTTTGCCAGCACACTTCACTGATTGCCTGATTCTACAACAGGGAATCTATGCGAATAAATATAAGTGTGTTTGTGTGTGTGTGTGTGTGTGAGAGAGTATCTGTGTGTGGATGATGCATTTGTTATGGCATCTCATTGCCTCAAAAGTTTTCACTTGAAGTAGTTTTTTCGTTTGCTTTCTTTCGGCTATTCTATAGTACCCAAGTATTTTCTTGTCTGGCAAGCAGATAAAGAGAGAAAGAGATAGGGAGAAAGACAGAAAGAGAGAGACAGAGATGAATAGAGAAAGAGTGAGAGAGAGAAAGAGTTGAGCGCTCCAGTAGCATTAGTTCAACGAGCGATTGTCTAAAAGATTTTATAGACCAAACAACTGCCTAACATATACAAACACACCCACACACATCCTCATACTTATGTACCTTTGTATGCATATATTATAGCATACCCAGTAAACATTTTATTCAAAGATAACATTTTTTGTAAGCAATTGTTAGCATAAAGGTAAACAAAGGATGAAAGGAAGAATCTACAACTATAAAAATGTTGGTGACCAGTTATCAAAGATCTTACATTAAAATTAAATCCATCAGAATTATATATTTAATGTTACTGTCAGCCTTTTTTTTTGGAAAAAAGCCGAAAGCAACTGTACGATTGTTAGTAATGTTCACGATGTAACCAAGCCACCAGTTGAAGAACAAAAATTTGGTAATAAGCTTTTTTCTGATCATCATCAATTAGGGAGTCGACGGGCCATGCCTGTCTGTCTTTTTTTTGCATATATTAAACCTTACCTTTTAAGCTATGTAGTCAAAACTTTGTAGATAAGCTTTATACATATATGTATGTGTACGCGTCGCAAGTTCAACAATCTTTCGAATCAGACCACTATAAAGTATCAGAATAGTGGCGTTCTAGTACTATTTGTTCCTAAGCACCATCCATCAAGTTGGACTCAGATCATATAATGGATTACAGATGTAAATACATTAAAGAAATCTTTAATATTATATATAATATAATATATATAGTTTCAGTTATTTCTTAGCCATTGCAAATTTTTTATTTCATAATTATTGTAGAAATTGTGGAAACTCAATTGCATTGTTAGTTATGTCTGCTCAATTTTGCTTGCTGGGTTACTGCACTGCAGAGATTTACAAATGCTGATAAACTAATGTGTGTAACAAATCGGATTCTCTAGCAAAACTCAAGGATTTTGATTTTTTCACTTTATGTGCATTGAATCAAATATCGAAAATCAAAATAAAAGAAATATAAAATTTTGCTACATGTTATATAATCTGTCGGAACTAACTACAGAGTGCAATTGTTCGAAAATAGAGTCAAAAAAAAAGCAGATCTATTTAAGAATTTACAAATCTACCACAAGTTTTTTAACTTAAATTCTTTAATAAAGAGTTAAAGTGAATTAAATATATTAAAGTAGGGAAATATGTTAAACTATCTAAAAGTATTGCCTATGTTTTTAATAAGGAAAAAAGTATTTACGTTTAAATTATGTTTTTTTTTATCACATTATAGTGACCTTTTATAGGTAAGATTTTTAATGCCACACGCTATATGTATTGATAGATATATGTACATATATATAAAAGTCCGTATATATGCATGTTATTTGCCTGCAAGCTGACGTGTAAATTACTGTAATTAATTAGCTTTTGGTAGCATTTGGTAGGCCATAAATTGATATGCAGCTTTCTGACATAAGTCGTTTGTTGTTGTTGTTGTTATTGCTCTCTTGCTCATTTGCTATTTTTCTTTTTAGTTGGTTTTTTTTTCCTATTGACCACTTCTTTTATTTAATGGTTAACAATAAAAGCCTGTCTGTTGGTCAATTAGTAAGCCAGTTATTCACTCATTTATTTAGTCGCTTTTGTATGTGGCATTGAGATGAAATGGATGTCATAGGCATATGTTGCAATTTAACTTGACTAGTTGGGGAGAAGGGGAAAAACAAAACTACATCTGGTAAAAACTACTGAAAACAAGAATAATATTTTGTTAGACCAAAAACATTTTACTTGTCATAGATCTTTATATGGAATGGACTCTACAATGCCTGCTGAAATATTTGTCGGTCTACATAAATATATTCTAAATTTGTTTTCAAGTAAAATATATTCAAATATATTCGAATAGGTATAGAACAAAGCTTAATATTATAACTATTCGTATATGAACGAACTTGGCAGTTAGTGTTTTTGATATTTTTTAGAAATGATAACAAATAAGAAAAAATTGAGTTTTTGTTTGCAACAAGACCATGGCTCCATCTGGCGGCCAATGTTGGATTACTCATTATTTCTATAGCCATTTTTCCAGTTTATTTTAGATTGTGAAATAGGTTAAAAAATTATTAAAAGAAGAGTTGAAAATAAAATGAGAAATTTTTAAACTTTCTCGTTCTCTCTGTGTTAGCTCCATGTATTTTGAAATCAGTTTGGATGCATTTGGCATAAAATCGTTCACCTTTTCTGTGGGGCTATTTAGTTGGCCAACAGTTGTTGCGGCTCCCACAACATTGTTGACAACCACAAGCCAAAAGCCAAATCCAAGTTTTTGCTCCATTCACACAGTTTGCATTGGCAACTTTGTCCTTATAACCATTCCTGCCGGCTCTCCCCCCCCCATTTCCACTGATTTCTTTTGCCGCTATTTTGACTGTCGGTCCAGCAGTCTGTTGTCATTATCTAACGCAGAGTCTTCGTTTTCTGGTTGCAACTTGAGCATTTTAATTATGCCCTAATGGCGCATAATAGCTATCCCACTCTTTTTCACTTTCTCTCTTTCTCCCTCGCTCTCACTTTGTCTGTATGCATGTATCTTATTCTCTTTCTTATACTTCTTCTCATTATGCCACCAAAACGAACTTTAACGTTATTTTGGTGCCCGCAACCAACTTTTTACCCCCTAACCGCCCAATTTTTTTCCATTTTTCTTTTTTTTTTTGCTTTTGGCCTTTTTGTATTTTTGCGACTTGATATCTGAGTTGAGTGGCGTCCGTCTTCAGGTAAATTTACAGTGGCCCGCAGTTGAATGAAGAAGCTCTTGGTGTACTCTACAAACACTTTACTAACTTTTGCATGAAACGCTGCAAAAAGCTGATCCATATATAAAACCGAAACCGTTTAATTTTTTATTTTATTTTCTATATCCGATAGTTTTTGGCGTATATGATGAAAAATGTATATAAAAAAGTTTTATTTATATCGGTCTGATAACTTTATAACTTCCTTCAAAAAAAATTCTATATAACAACTCAATTCATAAATTGATAATTAATTAATAATTAATCATAATTAAATTATCTCACAATTAATAATTATTATTAATTATTATTTGGCTTGAATATGCAAATATCTACGACTTTGAGGTAATCGAACGGTAATAACAGTAAGAGTATTTAGATTCTGATTTCAGCTTATTGAATTTTAATATTGGCTTTTTGTTTCTCTGTCTCGTTTGCTTACTTTTGTTACCATTTCGCCATCGGCCTTTTTCCTCCCATTGTTTTTTTTTTTTTTTTTTTTTTTTGCAATTTTCATTGCACTTTTGTGCTAGTGCACGCTTTGATTATTTTATTGCTCGACGAGCCACGCCCACTTGGGCAAACTTCATTTGAAATTAAAACTTTTTCGTTTTTCCAGTCTCAGTTGAAAAATAGATGTCCGAGTGTGGCTTCCCCAGCCAGGGAAGGGTAATGAGAGGAAGAGGTCTATGGTAGTAGGAGGAATGGAGGAATAGGGAATTGTTACACGGGATATTCAAACGCATTCTTGATTATGTTTTCCAACTGGCTCATCAACTGCCCAACAAAACTTTGTAATTATATCGAATGAGCAGTTCGTGTAGAAAGAAAGTGGAGAAGCAGGATGAGAAGGGAAGTAGGATTATATCCGGGTAAATGGTATAAGAACTAACAGATAGCAAAGAGGGAGGGTATCTATTTGAATGTGGCATTTAAATCGAATACCAAAAATCAATCAATTTTCGTATGCTTTAGAAAATATTTTTGCATGGCATTTCAATTAAATTTCATTTTAAACATCTCACAAAGAAAGAGAGAGAGAGAATGAGAGAGTGAGGAAAAGAAACGGAGAATGCGCTTTTCCCATATTGTCTGTTGCCCAAGTAAATAATCATCATGAGTGAAAAAGGCTAGAGTTACCATGAGATTCCACTTAAATGGTTTGAGTCTTCCTCTCCGCTAGACGCCATGGATTTTGCATTTATATCTTAAGTATCAATTAAACGAGACTTGAATGAGATTTAAATGAGTAAATATATATATATATGTGTGTGTGTATGTGTATGTGTGTGTGTGTGTGTGTATGTGTATGTGTGTTGTACACAACTGCACCCAGCGGGAATGAGCATGAGGAATGATCAGTTTTGCTTCTCCGTATTGTGCATCATTTTGATTCCCGCTGCTTGCCTTTTGCTATATGTTCTAGCTTCACAATAAATTAAATTCCCTTTTTCATATGCATGCCTTTGTTATATTTTTGACAAAGGAGGTAATAATACCCTGTACCCTTTATATATTAAGGATGTCCCCTGGTCAACCACCTGATTAGTTTACAAAACATTAAAAATCAAATAGTTTAAATGTATAATACAAAATTTTTAAACCAGAGGCCCTAAAAAAAGTCTAGTTTGAAAACCTATTTCATGAAATATATAAAAATGAATTCTTAGGTAGACGAGAACAATTCCGAAAGCAATTTTTTTACAAAATGGAATTTTGTATTGAATTGCAATCTGTATATGTTTTGAATTTTTACTAAATTTCAAACGAATAAGTACATTGAAACTTGAATGGTATTTCAACCATTGTTTAAAAAATAAACATAACCGTTTAAGGTAACGTTTAGACTTGGATTGTTACCTTCTTACAAAAATAGATTTAACTTTAAAATATCAAAAATTTCGAAAATTTCTTAAACTGTCATATTTTTGGAAGTCTAAAAAAGGCCAAAATAAAAGTAATATGTTGAATTTTTGTTAAAATCGGCCATCAAATAGCGGAGATAAATATTTTGTTTTATTTAAACATGTATGGGCTACACGATTGTCCGATAGGTGCGCTAGTATGTTGATTTGATGATAATCGTGAGTGAGAAAGCATGTAAAGAAAATGGCGTTTAAATTTAATGTAAATTTTGAGATAGTTTGTTCTTATGAAATTTTAATCGTGTTATTTAGCCATTTCGAACTGAGAGCAGGTTATGCAATATAATCGAAATATAGAACCGTATTCACTTTTCGAGTACAAATAATAATGGAAACTTCGCTTTCAAACGCATATAAATTTGTATGCCTACGTGTTAAGAGTTTCAGTTGCAAACGGATTCCATTTCCAATTGAATCACAAAACAAAATTGTTAGGATAGTGCGCCATAAATCGCAAATGTATATATGTACATATATGTATGTATATATGTATAGGTACGAGGCAAAATTGTGTGTGTCTGTATGTATTTCTGTACATTCATATTCATATTCACATTTTGATTACTATTCACCTTTTAGAAGTCATAAAACGTATTGTCATTGATATTAAAGCACATCAAACCTTAACCCAAACCCAAAAAAAAACCCAAAACTAAAACAAAAAAAAAAGCAAAAGAAAAATAAAAAAGGTGTCGAGACGGAAGCGATCATAAAACAAACTTGACCATACGGAAAAGTCTTGCATAATAAATGCTAATAAAGCTTTACGATGATGATAGCCAGGGCCGAAAAGGTGCCCTCTTACCCCGTCCCACCTTCGGCCAACACACTACCATCAAATATGGCTGGCAAAGGACGACACACTCCAATACATGCATACATGTGTTTGTATATATGTATGTATGTGTCTATACCTGGGTGCGTGGGAGTGTAGCGGTAGCTGTGCAGGGGCGCGGGGAGATGGCATGAAAATGTTAAACAACACAAAATTCCATTAAGGGAATGGATTCCCATTCATAACTGTCGTTGGTCTGTGTGCGTGAGCGTGTGTCTTCATCTGTGTGTGTGTGTGTGTTTATACTCTTTACAAAACTGTAGTCTTTACTGTGTATAGTGAGTGTAAGTGTCTGTGTGTGTGTGTGCAATGTATAGGGTTGTTGATCGATCTGACAACGGATCGGTTGAAATTTCTTAATTCAAAATGTTACAATTGGAGAATTTAACCTTTCTTCTTTCTGTGCTTTCGAATAGTGTGACCAGATGTTTCTCTGTTGGCACATGATCGACGGCAAATTGATCTATAGCAAGATCTGTATTGAGTTCACATTAATTATTACCAAAAGCCGATCTACATGGTCAACAACTTAAACATGAATTTGTCTCAAACATATAAATTCTTGTCGTTGTTGTTGTGTAAATTAACGATCGTTCTCAATTATTAAATGAACCATTAAACTAAAATAATACTCGTTTAAATCTCATTTTAACAAGGCGAAAACGAATAACAACTAAAGTTCAAATCAACGATCTACCTTGAACTATTTTTCATTAATTGACTAGAATTAGTAAATAAAAAGAACTGATTATAGAAAGTTTTTTTCATGTGTCAAAAATAGTGATTAATAGAAATTAAATTTATTCACTAGAACTAAATTAGTGGACTGGATGTAGTATTCATAAAGAAATTAATTAGAATAAGTTCTCAATACCAAGTAAATGAACTAGACCTAGTTTTTAAGGTTATGTGAATTAATAAACCAGAATTACTAATTACTCCACAAATAAAAGTAAACTGATTAACTCAAAAAGGATTCTTACACTAAAAATTAAACACTTATTACATAAAAGAATGTTTAATGAAATAGAATAAAACTAGTTATTCAGTCAGACAAGATAAATGATTGAACTGGAACTAAATCTCAATAGAAAGCAAATGAAAGAATTGGAACTAGCTCTCTACCCGTAATAAACCACTTGACTATTAAATGTTGAAATATGTATATACTAAACTACAGGGTATTTTAAACTTGATAAAATTTGTACTTTACTCATATTGAGTTTTGTCTCCCGGGGTGAGTGTTTGTGTGTGTGTGTGTGTGTGTGTGTGCATACAATGTGCACACCCTGTTCTGTCCCATGGCTGTCCAGTTCTGTATTTACTTTTTGTGGTATCGCATAAAGGTGACCAGACTCCGTGATATGTCATTTATTTTCAGCGTAGAGCGCACCATCCTCGCCATTTGTAAACTCAACCGGAAAATTGCTTTTCTCAACGCGTGTAGCTTGCATTTTGGTATATATGTATTTTTTTTATTTACTTTATAGTGTCACCCCATCCATGAGAGGTGGTGGGGGAAGGGTCCTCCCTAATGGCCATGCAAAAAACAAATATTGCACAAAACAAAAAATGTTCAATTAAATTTTTACTAAAAGTTTGTATATGGGTTTTGGCCTTCAATTTAATTGTTAACTTAAACATTATTTATATAAGCCATGGGTGAAAAGGGGGAGTGGAGGACGCGGTGAGCCGGCGGCTGGCTGGCGGACTGACTGGCTACGTGATCGTCAAATCGAGCTCATAACTCATATTACGTCTGAGCGAAACATTTTATGCCCGAACATGTCCTGGCGGCGGCGGCATCGTCTTCTTCTACGTCCTTGCTACGTGCCAACTGTCAAAATGCTGGCAAACAGCAAGTCAATAAATAAATAAAACATACATACACATATACATATTGATGCCAGTCTTAAAGTTATGCCCAAGCACAAATATGTAGCATAGTGTAGTGTGTGTGTGTGTGTGTGTGTGTGTGTAGTAAACTGCACAAAACTTTATTTTGAGCACATGCCACAGCCAGTTTGACGTTTGAATACAAAAAGGCTTTACAATGAATACATTTCATTTCAATTTGGAATTTCTTCATTTAGCTTAAAAGTTTTACCTGAATACGATATATAATGTAAGTTTTTTAACTTTGGAGTGCAATTCTTTAAAAAATACTATCTAAGGCGTAATAATTTAAATTTTTTTATATTGTTCCTGAAAGTTTTGAAAAAATCGGTCCAACAATTTCAAAAATTAATAGTTGTTTTCTGTATAAAATGATGCCAAGAATGGTAAAAGCAAATCGTAATTTGAATATGCCCTATAACAAGAAGAGAGTCAACTTAAATTTGATATAGATAAACTCATTCAAAAACATTTCCATAAATTTAAAATTAAGTTCCTGCTTGAGACATATGCTATTTACCCCAATCGCCAACTCATAACCGCACCTATTGGCCAATTTTGCACTAATACGCCTTACAATAAGAAGTACTTATCAGGGACCGAAAATAATTGTTATTTTAAAAATTTTCCTCAAAAAAATCACCAGTAAAATAATTTTTTTTTGATTTTTAAAATAATTGTTAACTACTTATGTATGTATATATTTGCTGTATTTTAAAATTAACTTGAATTAATTTTAACATGATCTTGTCAAAGCCTCTAACTGCTGAGATATTTGAATAATATGATATGAGTGTGCAATACTCTTTTCTGCTGGGTAATTATGAATATAAATAACTTTGAAGACATTCAGGGCAATTCGTCAATTTGTAAGTTGAATTTGTCCCTCATGGCGCACATCAATTACCACCTGTCAATGTCAATTTCGATTTACCGGTTTCAATTTCGGCAATTGCAAAGTGTTTTGGCGTTGGCGGTGAACTAAAATTGTTAATCAAACAAACAGTTTGGTAATAGTTTATGTTGTCTTTTGCTTACTATATCTTTTGTTATTGTGTTTCGGATTAGCCCAACTAAATATATGTACATAAATATATACATACATATGTATGACCACAGAAAAATACCCAGAGAGAGAAAAAAAATTTATATCGAAAAACCTCAGTGACCTTGGCATCATCGTCGTGTCGAGTCACAAAGGTTGACTCTGATGTCGTTCCGCCGATTGTTGCTTGTATTTTTTCTTTTTTTTTTTTGGTATGTTGAAAGTCAAGGCCAAATTTTTTGGCGTGGCTTTTTGGTTTTTTTATTTGATTTTTTTGTTTTATCATTTATTTTGATTGCCCTCCGTTTTTTATTTTTCTGTTGTTGTTATTTTGTAATTTGATTAGTTTAATAGGGTAAGGAGAGAGAGAGGCGGCCTCCGGTTTAAATTTGATATATATTTCATTTGGAAAATATGTAAAATTAACTCGGCCAAAGTTAATTTCAATAAATTTAATTTAGATATTTGTGTTGCGGCAAAGCCGAGATGATTTTTAATTATATTAGGGATTTTTTTTTTTTTTGTTTTCATTATTGAATACCTTTTTGGGTGCTCAATTGAGCGTGAATTGTGCGAAAATCGCATTACACGAATTGTAAATATTAATTAATAATGAAATTGTGGTTATTTTATGTTGCAATTTTAATCAATTGCAATAAATCCAATTATTTGATCTAAACAAATATTACATTTTCGTTGGTTAAATCACTGTATTGAACAAGTCATGTGAATGCCATTATGAGTGTTGACTAACTAAAGTTAATACTCATTGAGAGTAGTGAGAATTATGTGAATAATTTCATTTTTGTACAAATTCATTTAAGCTTATAGATATATTATATAGAGGTACATGAAAAAGAAGTCAAGTTTTAGTTCTAATTAAATTGAATATTTAATAGCAGTTAAGTGTATCAATAATAAATATTCGTACTATAAAAGTGAGTGTTTGCTTTAATACAGCAACGAATAAAATTATTAAAGAGAAAAGTTAGATGCAAAGAAATTTTTCATTTATTAAAACGATGGCATAAGTATTCATAAGTATGCATACGTACGCATTTGAATATGAGTATGTACTAATACATAGACATATTATTCATAATTCAACTGGTAATATTTGCAGGTTTTTAGTGCATTCACAAAAGTAATTTGATTATTATTTATTTATTATTTAAATGGGCAAAAAAGAAATAATAATAATTATTTCTTTATTTTTGATAGGAACATTCATCGAGGAAACAATTTAAATCTCGATTAAATGTAAATTTATCGAATGTTATTAGAAAACGAAACTTCTTGACTATCGGTTTATATTTTTAAGTTTAATATATGCTTGGTAATCCTTTTTAAAATCGTTGGAATAAAGTATCAATTCCAATTGGAATTACATCACAAAATTGCACTTTTCTTTCTGCATGACTTACAAAATTGCACAAACAAATATACATACATATGTATGTACATAAGTATGTATACCGATTTATGTATATGTATTTTTCTTTTGTATATCTTAGCATGTTAATTTACTTTTATTGGTTTCTTGTTTTCTGTTTGCATTGCATAATCAACTTACAGCAGAGGTAACTTGCAGCACGCTGCTGCACTGTTGGCCAGTCAGTCAGTAAGTTAGTTAGTCAGTCAGTCGGCCAGCAGCATCTCGTCGTTCATACATATGTACATATATATGTATGTATATACCGAAGGCGAACGCGTCAATTTGCTGGCCGCGAGGCAAGTGAAGCTTGGCAATTGGGTCAAAATTGTTTACACGCCGCTGCGCATGCGCCTTAAAAAATGTGAGAAAACGAGATGGTTGGGCTAACTGTAACTGCATCGTACTTTCTATACCCTAAATTATATTAATCGAATGAGAATGACAAAATAATTAATGTATGTACATAAAATAAACATGTTTTCGATAAATCGATGCGATATATACAAAGGTAACTTTTTCTGTATCCACAATTCAATTCGTTTCTTTGTGTAAGAAATATCTCAAAACATGTTTTCTAATAAAGTAGGACTGGACGCTTAACACAATGGGAAGGCAAAAAGAAATAGTTCCTGTAGTAGTGAAAATCGTAATACAATTCGTCACTATATTTCGGTTACAATCGCTTTCATCATAGAACATCTTATTTTTTTGGCTCTCTCACTCCTAAAGTGCGCCTTTTTAAAGGATATATAGGATATATGCGCATATAAAATGATCTAATAACGGTTTAATATACGTTTTTTGTGTAATCCACACTGTAAGTGACGAAAGCGAAAGCTCTCCTTCTGAAGGTCTTCAAGATCTTGGTAGTCATACGAAATCGCATTATTTTTTTTGCCTAACAAATTGATGGAGATTTTAATATACCCCCCAATCAATTTGCGGTGTTAAAGGGTATCGAAACTGGCGTAAACTGATTTGGAATTCAAACCAAATCTCAAAAATCATTTCTTATCTTTGTATTCGTAACTGTTTCAAGGCCGTTGAAGGTTTCATTTTGTTTTTTTGTGCTTTTTTGTTGGTGTTAAACATTTTCTTTTTCACTTTTCTTCGATCCAAGTTTCACACTTTGGAATTTTTTTTTTTGTTGGTTGCTTTTCTTATAAACTTTTCTTTCGTAGTTTTGGTTTTTTCTCTTTTTGCATAATACAAAAAGCAATTTGAGACGAGGGGTTAATGCTTCAAACCTCTTGCCAAACACAGACACATACACACACAAATTGCAAACCCAAAAAAAAGGCAGAAAAAATAATAATTACAATCATAAAAAAATACGCAAAAATATTATAAACAATTGTGTTTTAATATTTCTGCTGTTTCATTTTTATTTTTTATTGTAATTTAACTCACTCGCTTTCTAATCAATTATTTAATCAATTGAAAATAAACACGAAATTTGATATTGAAATTTTACCGCCAAGCGCCAAATATTTTCTTTTTAATTTTTTTCTTTTTCTTTTTTTTTTGGTTACTTGTTTTTGGCGCACACGAAAGAGAACTAAACGGCGGCCAAATTGTTTAAACTTTATGCAGCCACAAAAAATAAATAAAAAATGTGATACGAAAAGCCGACTTACGTCGACGTCGACGACGCTAACCGGACTTGACTTACTCTATGGTAACAGTGGTTTAAAAATACAAAAACAACTGATCAAAATGTTGTGAAGTATTAGTAACTGACATCTGACCTATTGTGTCTTTTATTTCTTCAAGTAACACAAAAGCATTTAGAAGAATACTTAAAGTGGGTCCATGTTAATTAATAGAATATAAAATATGTGACCTCTATTAAGCCGATCCGTTTCTATACCAATTAAAAATACCAAGAAAGTTATTAAACGTGGTAATTTTTTGTAAATTTTAATTTAAAACACATTTTCATGTATTTCGAAGTGTATGTAATGTGAAAAGTTGGTAGGTAGTTGGTAATTTAAGAATATATTTGATTGTTACCACTTACCACTTAAATAAGATTTTTTCACTTATGTATATAGTAAACTATATATGTCTTGTTTTGTGTCTCAATTTTTTGTAAGCATTTGAAACCACTGTGGATAGTAATGCTTGAGCATGCACTGATTGACTAAAGCAGCAAAAAGCCAGCTGCGCTGTTGCAGCAGCGCAACGTCACGACTTTGCTTAAAATTCAGTCTTTAACGCCAACGTCAAAGTCAACGTCAGCATCAACGGCTGCGCCAGCGTACGCGACCAGCGTCAGTGAGTTGAGAGTTGTTGTAAAGTAAACGCTGTAAACGGTACAAGCTGCAAATGCTGTGTGCGCGCTGCGACTTCGCTTTGCTTTTTGTTGTTGCTGTTGCTGTTATTGTCTTTTCCGTTTTCTGTGCCATTGCATAAGCGATATAATGGACAATAATGTAATGTGTGTTAGTATGTATGCAGGTATGTACACACACACATGAACACATATGTGTACGTGTACATATTGTATATACGCCCGTCATATGAAAAACTCAAAGGTTATGATCCAAAGTGCTTGAAAGATACTTTTTATTATATGTACATATGTACATACTTAATTTAAGGTGATACAAAATATTTTGAGAAAGGTCACATTTAGTCATAGACACAGTGGTTCTAAATTTAATCACTTAAGCTTAAAGTTGCCAACATGGCGGACAAATGGCATTTCCATCTCAACCAAATTGTGACAACCTACATACAAGTCAAATTTTGCTGATATTTACAAAAACAAACGCTGGTTTTTTATTTTTGCCAGGTTGAATAAAATCTTCTTCAGATACACACATATGTACATATATATTGATTCAAAAAAAAAATAAACTTTTACAGGGTTAAGAAAGTGAAAACAGCTGAAAAACTACACAAAAAGGAAAATACAAATGTTTTTTAAAGTTTTACCTTACATTTTATTTCATATTTTTAACGTTTTTTTAGAGTATTTTTGAAATGTCATTTAAAACTGAGATTCATTATCGTTCGATATATTGTATTTGTATCAATTATAATTGGACAGGTCGTAATTATAGCACAATGTTTCAAGTCGCTGTAATCCAAATCTGTTTATCTACATAGCTAAAAATCAGTAAAATTGTATTGAATCAATAAGAAAATTTATCATACAAATAGTATGCTACTTAACTTGGGTTTTATTAGGTTAATTTGGCTAAAAAACATTCAATTTCTGTATTTGACCACGGAGGACAGCATTTGTTGCGCTAGCATTGAATGCTTTAAAAATTGTCAATCGTCGCCATTTGTATAAGCCTTATACTATAAGGGTATAATTCTTTCCAAGACTTAAACAATGTTTTTAAATCGGCGCTAAAAAATGCTTCCACTTGTTCCACTAATTTTTATGTCGATGTTGGCGACATGAAAAAGGCGATAAAAAGCCAAATACATTTATAAAGGAATCCAGAATTTTCACATCCGCACATTCTTTTTTTGGTTTTTTGTTTTGAAACCATTTCTTTTGACTTTTCCATTGTTCCTAAAAGTAAAAAGAAAAAAAGAAATGGTTCTAATTAATTTTTATCACACCATAATTTTGCAATTAATTTAAATAAAATAGTTTTAGATGCGTAACAAAGACGTTTTATTCTTATTAAAAGTCTTTTATTTATTAAAAGACTTTCCGTCAATTAAACAATCGGAATGAATCCATCTTCGAATTGACGGAAACAACTTTTTCTTTAGAAAACTAGGACAATTGTGATGAAATTTGATGCATTCAGAGTTACTATAATAAAATGTTCAAATTTTAATAATAAAAAATATGACTTTAAGGGTAAATTGTTTAATTAACATTATACATATTTTGTGGAATTTTCATTAGGGAGTACCGAATGAATATGAAATCGTTGAAATCTATCATATATACATATGTGTATATAAATATATATTATCGACCCGCATTATGACAAAATCGTTATATTTAAGTAAAATTAGTTTGGCCCTGTGTATTTTGTTTTATCACACAATTTGGGTTATTTTCTGATAAGCATACCGGATGTGTGTCTGAGTGGAGCCCAAACGGAACTAAGCTAAACTGTAAATATTAAGCTTAATCATTTCCCAATAAAAAATTACAACAATTTATTTTAAAATGTGCAAAAAAAAAGTTACAACAAATGCCAACAAAACCGAAATCGACTTTGTTGTAAAGCTACAAAATATTTTATGAATTTTATAGCACGTGTGAAGTGCCTTTTCATTGAAACAACTTTTTGGGGTTAACTGAACATACAACACAAAAAAAGTAAAATGCAATTTTTTCAAGTGTTAAAATCATGTAACCAATTTTATTTCTGTCACTTACAAGCCAACAAAAATCATAAGAAGAAATTCTTTTGTTCTTTGATTTAAAATATAATTTCTCTGTGGAGAAAAACCAATGAAAAAATTGGTGTCAATTTTTCCTCAAATATAAAAAACTAATAGTAAAATCAAGAAAAGAAAACTTAATAAACCGAAACCCAAACTATGTTACAGAAATTTATCAGTTTTATTGATATATGTATGTATGTATATACCTTTCACGAGATCGATAAGTAAAGAAACTATATGTTACGACTAGGGCATAGAGAGTTCAATATTGCTGTTTAATTAAGCATCTGGTTATTTTTATAGTTTATTTCATAAAAGTAATTCTATAGTGATTTCCGTTTTTTTTATCGGACATGAATCAAATATTCATTACGTAATATGAAGAGTTGATAAAATGTCGGTTTTGGTATTTGTTCAAGTATTTAATTGGCATGGTTCACAACCATTTTTGTTTCTGCTGTTCTTTCCCAATGGTTTTGCATATTTTAAATATATATTTTTATTAATTCTCATCTGCTTTTTTTGTTATTGTTTTTTAGGTAAAACAAATAGAAATATTTCGTGTGTATTTTTTCACTTTTTATTTCTCGCCTTACATTTCGCATATACCAATTCGTTTTAGAGTAAGAGGGAAAGATAGAGAGAGAGAAAGAGTAAAAGAGAAACAAACAGAAAGGGAGGGAGAAAAAGAAAGCATAAATTCTTTTTCGAAAATTTGCATTTAATTGGAGCAAGAACAAAAAGTAATGCCAGGAATTAGGCAACACGAAAATATATATATGAACATATATACATATATAAATACAAATTGCCAAAAATTGAGATAAAATGACATTTTGCAAATAAATTTGTCAATGTACATTTACCCTGTACTCTGAGATCCAATAGGGTATATTAAAATTTAACAAAAAAAAAACTATTGGTTAGGTAGATCATATGAATCCCAAATCAATTTAATAATTAAATCATTATCCTGTGGGAAGATTCCAAATAATTAAATCTTTTTGTATAAAACTCTTCTCTACTTGGTACAGGGTCCCATTCATTCGACACTTGTGAATTTGCTTACAGCAAATTTTTTTCCTTGACTTGATGACAAGTGCGAAAACATGAATGGATTGAATGGATGTTGATAAACCACATACACTCACATAAATACACACACATAAATACACACACATAAATACACACACACACATAATCCCATCATGCACCCAAAAAAAGCCCTCCGCCCCTTCCCTGAATCCTTCATCACCAGCTCTTGGACCGAGCCGCCTTAAATAAAATTGTTTCATATGTTAAAATAAATTTTTGCATTGCATCTTGATAGAACATTGTTTTCGTTTTTTTTTTATTTTTCAATGAAAATTTGAGTAAATGGATAAATGAATGGGAAAAATGTTGATAGGTGAATAAATTATCGAAATGTGCACATGTCTACATATGTGCACATTGGTTTAAATTTCTTTTTTGTTTTAACAACGTAGGAAAAATTCGTTTTTTTTACAATAACTTAAAATTTCCAAAATCAAAATCTTGATAACAGAAAAATATTTTCCGATTAACATTAGATTAAATTGCAGACAGAGTATAGATTCGCAGAAAGATTCATTGATTTTTGTAATCACATATGTTTCAGGTAAGACACTATATCTCTATATAATTTTTCAATCAAATACATATAACAAATTCGTTATGTTGTAAATCTAATCAAATATAATCATATATTTATGAATTCTTAAACTATTTTAATATTAGATTTTGGCAATTAAAAATTGTTTGCAACAAATTTGCTGTAGAATGCGAAACAATAATTTGAAAAATGTTTTATAAAATGTTAATTTAATCAAGCTGGTATGTTTGCATATACATACGTAAGTTGAATATTTTTTTTTAACCAAATGGCCAAAAAGTGAATTCAATCATGATGAGAATATGAGAAAATTAATTTGGTATGAAAATTCTTGTACTGACTGTCAATTTTTTTTTTTTATATTAATTACCCCATTGCATTGCCTACTTTTGGGCTCGATTTATATATAGTTTTTAAAATTTATAGTTTAAACTTTTAATTTCACATGATAAAAGTTTCTCTGAAATAACCGCTACATATAGAAAATCCGACTTGTTCAGATACTCAAACGCATAAGTAAAACGATATGAAACAAGTTTAACGTACATAATTTTTCTTCTATTCAATGAATATTAATATGTCTGTGCCATTTGCATATCGGTTATATCGGATTAGTGCAATGTTATAGCTAATTCCTTTTGTTGTTTTATATGTGATTGAATTTACATTTGAATTTGTGTAGTCTTTCCAATCGTTCCAATAAAACCAACTGTTGCATTGCTGTCAAATCTCTCTCTCTCTCTTTTGCGAAACTCCCCACAGTTCCTTTTCAACTTCAACACACGCTTTCCCATCTCATATTTGCCAATTGTCTCTGCAAGTTTCTAGAATTCGATTTAGTTGCTGTTTGACTAGGAAACTGTAACCATTTCATATGCTCCGTACGGACTTTTATTTTTTATCCTTAACCATATTTCTTAGCCGATAGCCGGCTTAATTTTCATCACCCACACTACACACACACACACCCATAACAATGAAAATATAATTTTAGTGCCCAGTAAAAATCCATGGCCATGGACAGTTTTCGTTACGGTTCAGTTCGCTTTGCTTTGCGTGCAGCCAACAGAGAACATAAAAAAAAGAACATACATACATAGTACATACATATAGGAAAGTATATCTACAAAATCGAGAATATTGGCAAGTCAAATTTAATTTCACGCTTTGCAATTTTTTTTCCTTTTTTTTCTTTTTTATTTGCTTCTTTTATCTTGTCTCTCTCCTTTTGGCTTGAAATTCGAATGAACCATAAATCAGAAGCGCAAAAGTTAAAAGTTTTTATCAAAAGACTAAATACATTTATACAAATTCTATTAACTTTAATTTAGGGAAACTTTGTAGTCAAATAATGTCTTTACTATATAGAAGTAAAGACATTATCTATATATATTTGCATATAAATTCACTACAGGATAAATACAAAGTTACAATAAATGATTGCTTAAGCTATGGAAGACAACAATTTGAAAGAAATTTACTTTAAATTGAGATCAGAAAAGAATTTCTTTCTGTTTTTGAATCTTATTATTTTAAGGATATATGTAGAGAAAAAAATAAAAATCTTTTTGAATTTATTGAGTTAAATAACGGGAATGTTTAACAGTTAAATTAACAAAAACATTATTCTCCTCCAATAAAGAAAATATTTTCGTTTGACATTTTTTTCCAAATAAGCCACGTCATAGAAACATTTAAAATTCAAGATTTTTTTATTTCTATTAAATTCGCCCTATATATCTTTTACTCCTAATATTAAAGTTTTAAAATAATTTTTGTTTTGCCTAGCAACTTAGTCAAACTAAATTTTAAATATATGAACAAAACATTTCATGTTCTATCCAATGTCTTATCGAATAAATTAAATATGCATAAATGTAAATAATTGAATCTGAATTGTTTTAAAATATTGTCCCCCTCTCTGCCTAAAAAAAAGAGGTAACTGGTGAATAACCTAATTAAAATTATCTCCTGCCGAGAAAATTCTCTTGAAGCTAATCCTTTTAATTTATAAGGCAAGTATGTTGAAGCTAATACTTTTTATTTTCTCCAAAATATATGTATTTATACTTAACAGATTCTTCAATTTCGTATCGTAAAGATATACTTATCCAACTTATTCCTTAAGTTTCTAAATAAATGTTGAGTAAATTTAAAGATTTTTGCTTATTTGATCGAAATATTGTTGGCTCTGAAAATGGAAAGTCAAGATGAAAGTGAAACTAATTTTTATTTATGAATGCATAAACTAGAAAAAGGGGAAGAAGAGTGGAATGAAGGCCTAAAACGAAATTGCTCACCATTATAGCAAGCAAATTGAACATACACAGACACACACACACGCACACACATAGGAACACACGCAAACATGTGTATGTGTGTATTGTAGTATAAGCATATCCGGGAGCTTGGCCATAAACAATGAAATTTGTTGCTCACTTTTATGAGTTCCTTCCCTCAACACCAAACAGCATCAACAGCATACTACCAAATACAACTACAACTTTGACTACAACTACATACATAGATGTACGTATATACTTATATAAATATATATATATACATACATGCATGCTATATACTCTCGCCTGTACGTACGGCTGTTGAGTCCTTTTAGCCAATTTTAGTGTCTTACAATTTTCCGCATTGTCTCCGTTTTTGTGCTTATCCGTTTCCGTCGTCCCCTTCACACACACACACTACACTTTACAAGCCCGTCTCTCCCACCCCCCTCTATGTCGCACTCTTTTCACTACTTTCTTTGGCCACTTTCACGCCACTGTCATTGCTAAGCTTAAGTTGTAGCAGCTCTCTCTTGCCATGTCCTTGTTGCTTGGTTAAAAGCATCCTTAGCGCAAACCAGCAAAAAAAAAAAACAAGAACCAAACGTATAGAAAAAAACAACAACAACATACACATATCAACTGTCAGACTTTTGTACTACACAACGCACATGGCATACTGAAATCGTGTTGGCATCGTGACTCACGCACCGATTTAAATCCCTTTCAATAGAACAAAATGTCCTATAATCGATAATTACATTTCAAACTGACGATATCGTGTGCCATAAGAGCAAAACATCAAAATAATTGACTTATAATAAAGAAATACTTATTTTTAATAAGTAGCTAAAACTATAAAGTGAAATGTTTAAAATAAGCATTTTATGTTCGCGTATTTTCTGTTTTTAATTTTCTATAACTGAAACTAAGTAAACACTGAAACATTAACCTTAAATAAGAAATTATTTCTCTTTATAGTTTTAGTATTTTTATACTTACTTAATATATAGACAACCAATATATTTTTTTACATATAACATCTAATAGAAACCAATAAAGTTTAAGAATTAAACCCCAATTTAAGGCTCTTATAAGGTAATCCCCATATTTCTTTGACATCAGTGTTTTTTTTCGGAATCTTTAGATAATGCTCATATTTCTTTGGGATTATATTTCTGAGGAATTTTTAGGTAATATTGATATTTTTTCGAGATCGTATAGCTTCGGAATCCAATGTAAAATAGTTATTCTTTAAATCGTTGTGTTAAATATTTAGCTAAAACCAATCGTCCTTACGTTCTTCTTTAAAATCGAACTACTTCCCATAATCTTTTAAGATC
Source organism: Drosophila emarginata (assembly GCA_037075365.1). Lineage (NCBI taxonomy): Eukaryota > Metazoa > Arthropoda > Insecta > Diptera > Drosophilidae > Drosophila > Drosophila emarginata. Next base: position 719,812 of record JBAMCD010000160.1, read on the forward strand.
GTAGTTTAGATAATAACTACATATATGTCTTTGATCCATATCCTATTTATAGAGTCCGAAGTCAAGTTTTTTAAAAGCTTTTTAAGAATATTGTATATATTAATTTTAAATAAAATTTTTAGAGCATTTTTTTCCCCCTACTGTACATATTTTGTTGTTTTTAAAGGCGCGAATATGTGTGTGTGTGTTTGTGTGAGTGTGAGTGTGTGGTTCATTCTTTCTTTATTTAGAATCATTCCACTTTGGTCCCCAGTCGTAATCTGCTGCGTTTACTTTATTGCTGACCATTTGTTAAAACAAAAGCGCAGTGGTGAAGAAAAGGGACGTGGTTATGGGGAAAGGACGATGAAGTGAACTAGAGCAAGATAGCAATAGAGCGTGAGGGAGATGGTTTGAGAGGTAAAATGTTTATGATGCGCTTTCCTTAAAAGTTATTAACTAAATTGTCTGGCTATGGCCCGCGCCTGGTCAGTGGCCGTGGACTCTTTGTTTAGAGCCTCGCGGAAATTTAATCACTTCAAGTGGTTCAAAAGGTGCAAAAGAGAAACAATGACAGAAAAGTTGCTTAAGAGAGAGAGAAAGAGAGAGTAATAAGGATGAGTATGGGGCCATGGGTCATGTGTCCCAATGGCCAGCATGGCAGTGTAATAAAGCAAAAGATCCAACACAATATTTTAGTGTCATTAGGAAAAATGTAGATGTGGCAGTGGGCGTGGCTGGCACATAAATCGCTTGCAACATACTTATCTACATCGATGGGTTTGGCCAAATCGGAGACACAAAAGCCAACGGCTAAAAAAGGGATAAAAAGGAATATCTATAAATTGTCTAAGCGATTATTAACAACTTCTCAATGACTTCTATAAAAAATGAATCCTGTAATATTCTTTATGGAACTCAGCTTCAAAAAAATTTGTCGAGATTTTGGAATAGATTAAGTTTTAATTTTCAAAATGTTGTTGTTCTTGTTGTGCAACTTGGTATTAAACTATTAAAAATAGTTTTCTTACATCACTTTATACTATAGGCTTTGTTCCCTATGAAACAATTAAAGTAGCTGACTGCCATTGTCCTGATGTCCTGGCATCCTGACATCTTGCCCCATGACTTGAGCCGCAAGTGCGCCATAACTTTTGCCAAGCGACGCCAACGTATCGTGGCCATGTTGCAGCATGCCACATAGCGGCTGCACTCAGAAATGCCTTTGCCACCGACAGTTGCAATGGTTCCTGTTGTTCTTGTTGGTCAACTGGGGAATGCAGATGGAGAATGAGGAAACACACACACACACAAAAAGAAAGAGAGAGAGTGATACGGAGAGAATACAGTTGAGAAGTGTGGGAAAGGGTCACCCTTTGAGTTTGGGTCATTATGCTTAGTGCTTAAGGGATAAAAAAGAGAAGAGAAGAGAAGAAATAAATGAAAATGTTTAATATTTGTGCATAAAGATTTACATAAATGGGTGCAGAGTATTTAAATATTCGATTTGATTTAAAACTCTTAATTGAGTACAATTTCCGTTGCATTTCCGTTGCATTGTAGATTCTCTTTCCTTGCTCCATTCTTTCGATCTCTTTTGCTCTGAATGCCTCTTAATATTTCATCTTTCATGCTGATTTGCGCTTACTACGTTGTATGTACATTGATACACGATGTGGCTAATGTAAGAAGGCCGAAACAATGGCCAAGAATAAGGCCTGGCCTGGCTTGTAATCAAAAAGAAAATGTTGCCGCAAGCTGCAGGTCCTGCCAACTCGGACTTTGACTCCTTTCTCGTTGTCGGTTGTTGTTCCCGCCCCCCCTCTTCGTTGGCGGCACCTGCTGCGAGTTATTTACAGCCACTAGAGGGTGTACGTTGTTGTTGTTGTTTTTTTCTTATTTTTTTTTTCATTTTCCTGGCTGGTTGGCTCCTTTTGCCGAAGACCTGGACGTCCTTGTACACGGCTATTACACATTGCCGGAAGCATTTGAATGTGTTTATGTGTAAGCGTCTATGTATAGCCTACCCTATACCATTCCATCACCCCCCTCTATTCCCAACCCCTTTCCACAAACATAACACGAGACCACATCACCTCCTTGGCTATACTATTCAACTAGGAACGGCAGCAAGCGGCAGCAACTAAAATGTTTCCGTTATTAAGCTAAAGAAACACTTAACTTTCGCCCAGGATCCTTCTAGAGAAGGACTCTGGCAGGTGCAATGAATATGTATGCTATGGCAAAAAAGGGGGGGATTGAAAATAAGGGGAATGGAAACCTGCGCGCCGCCAAGGGGAAACGTTAATTTGTTGTATATTTTAGAAAGTTCTCTCCTGTCCTCCCCCCCAACCATCACCCCACCATCCGTCTGCCATCACTCTGAGAGTCATTTTCGCATTAACGCTTGCCACTTTGGCGGTTTGCAAAAAAAAAAAAACAAAAATCAGAAAAGGACCCCGTTTTGATGGTCTTCATTGCAATTTGCGGTTAGTTTTTGTGTAGGAGTGTAAGTGTGTGTGTGTGCGTGGGTTTGGTTAAATATAGTTAAAGCAACAGGGTAACATATTAGCTTGAATTGTAATTTTTTACGTATGTATATTGAAGATTACTTTTGGATTTACTTAAACATTAAAAAAAATCATTAAGATATGAATTTAAGTTTAAATGAAAATAATTTCCATTCTTCTTTTCCAAAGTTTTATTGTTTACGCTTTTACGATACGATAAAATTAAAAAAAAATTTAACATAATCTATGACAATTTCTTGGTTCTCGAATCATTTTGAATTCTCTCTATTTCTGTTTTTTTTGTGTACAGTAAATTTCAATGATTAAATTTCGTAAAGTTTTCGTTTAAATTAATTCACTTTAAGTTGATTTCCAATACAACTTGTTAACTTGTGCTAATTTGCATTCGATTTACTTTACATTTTATTCTGTTTTTTCACTTTGCTTTCTGATTTCACTTAAAAGTTTTTTTCTTTTTTGCTTCGTTTTGTTTATTTTACAATTGCGATATCCACTTAAAAACTTTAACAAAGTATCAAGAGTAAAGTGTTTGTTTAAAATTTTGATTTCCTAAGAATATTTTGTTCTCAAAGAGCAAAGAACAATGTTGGTTAGGGTCATAAATAATCTGAAATACTTGTTCAAGTTAAGAAAGTTGAATCTAAGCAATCTTTTAGAATCACATATAAAAAATATTATTATAAAGAGTATCAAGGTATTAATCAGATCGAACTATCAAATTCAAATTTCTTCTGAGAAAACTTTAATAGCTTTTTATACCCTGCACCCATAGGGTAAAAGGTATATTAAAGTATCTATAACTAGAGCTGTCTTAAAGATATTGCATTCTCATTTGGCACACTTAATAATATAGCCAATATGCACCAGCTGACCAAATTTTGTCGGACCAAATCGGACAATCATTATCGGAGATATACGTATTTTCGTTTTGTACTGAGACGCTCAGTGCGAAATAGGCTGTTAACAGTGAGCGAGATAGCATGCGTTGGCTGTTGCTGCATGCTAGAAGAATCGGTATTATAGAAATTAATGATGAAATGAATTATTGTAATATTAGAATGGAAAATGTCTTTTTAACGAAAAACTTCATTATATAGAAGTTATTTATTGAAAAGATCGACTTTATATGTATATATGTATGTATGTGCATAAAGTTTCATATAGTTCTTTGAGTTTTATTTTAATTTTATTTATTATAAATTGTGTTGCAGGGATATATACATTGTCAAAACACTTACCCATTAAAAAATATAAAAATTAAAGTAACTGTTAGAATATATATAAAATTCGGTGCATTAAAGATCCATTCCATTAAGTTTGATTCCAATTTTTTTATTTTTTAATATTTCCGTTCAATTTGGCAGGCTGTGAAATTTTGTTGCTGTTCCACGAAATGTTTTTTTTGTATGTTGCATGTTGACGACGATGACTGCAACTACAAAAGGTTGCACAAAATGGAAACTCACACACACACATACATTTACTACACTGTAATACACAATTCGTACACAGCCATGCACACATTTCTTCGGCCCTTTGGCTCGTTCGTTGACTTGCAACAAAAGTTGAATGGTAACAGGTTTTTTTTTTGTGGGGGAGGGGGATGAATTGTTGGTAGTTGTATTGGTTTGATGGAGAGTCAAGAGAAGAGGGGCTTGCAATGGCTAAATGGAATAGGGGGTGATGGGGGGATATATACGCAATATAACCTGGGTCAAAAAGTCGGCTGCAGTTTACAGTTTAATCGTAAAACAAAAATGAGAAGCGAAAAAACAATAAACTGAAATTCAATTTTCGCATTGTAAAACATAATTTTCTACAACTTGACGTCAGCTTGGACCTTTTGCTTCTCTGCTTGCTAAAAGGTAGTTAATATTTTGCCGTCCATCTACCACCCGTCCCCCCTATGGTCTTCCTCTCTCATTCACATTCCGTGTTGAACATTCCACTCGAGTTGCAAGTTGTTCTTTCGTTATTTTTTCTTTCTTTTTTTCGCCGGCTGCTTCCTGTTTTGTAGCTGTTTATGAAATTTATGGCGCCGTCGACTTCTCGCATGAGTTATGCGCTTTTTATTTCAGCTTCTGGCCACGTTAAGTGTTAAATTGTTTTATATGCATGTGTGGTTGCAGACAAAGACAGACACAGATAGAAAGAGAGAGAGAGAGAGCGAGCGAAATAGAGACAACAACAACTGTAATGGCCAGGACTTGGCATTTAATTATGAACGTTAATTTTTATGGCAAGGTGGCGGCATACGGTAACATAACGTTTGTTCAGAACATGTTTACTTTACAAATGAACCAAGTTAACAAAATAGAAAAAAAACTTGACCTTGGTTGTTTATGAAGGACAAAAGCCAAAGGATGATGTCTAATAGATAACAATGATGTACAAGTAAATTATGTTAACTAAAATGTAATAAAATTGTGTTAGCAATTGGTAAAATCTCCGAACCACTAGTTGCTTCGCCCAAATCAGAGGAAATGAGAGATAAATATTATTAAATTAGATTAAGAATAATATTAATGATTTTTGAAATTGATTTATAAAAGTGTTTTTTTTTAACTTTTTTCTTGGATTTTAATTTATAGCTTAAAATAAACGTTTGATATATTTGACAGTAAGTCAACTAATTGAGCTTTTTGTTTATAGCATACTTTTAGGAGTAACAAAATCAATATTAATTTAAGAGTTACATATATTCTAACTAGGGAGTTAGTTTAGTTTTAAAATACATTAATTTATTATTTTTTAGGCCGAAACAAATCAAGTATGCGAATAAAAGAAAAATATACCAATAAAGAATTTTTTTCTTCTTATATTTTTAAAATAAGATAAAGATTTATTATATTGATGTTTTCGAAAATTTTGTTAAATTGTAAAAATATTTTTAAACAATTTCAGATACATGAAGTTTACTTTTTAAATAATATAAAACTAGCACATCTAGGAACTATAACTATTCTCTCTCACACACACGGTGACATTCAAACACACACACACAGACATACACAAGTACTCTTTTGGTACTCTTCCCCCCGTTCTCTTTCCATATCTCTCTAATTGAGTTCACAACGATTCCTTGCACGTTGACGTCTTCTCCACCCAGTTCTGAATATATGTAATCGAAGTATTTTACTTTTGCCGGTAGCTCTTAATCCAATTACCGATCCCGCTTTGGTGCTAGCCTGTCGGCCAATTGACCAATCCTCGCGCCGACGTTGGACATATGGCTGCTGGGAGCCCGTATCAAAATAGAAGCTACCCTTGGCCTGACGATGCGAATGTATGCCAAAACGTGCCCGACGATTCCCGTCACAATGACCGGCAGTAAATTCACGATAGCTGCCACATTCTGTGCCAATGAAAGGGTATTGCGGATCCATGGATTGACGAAAGAAAATTGCCGCCGATGAATGACTGCAGGCAATTGGATCTAATAAAATAGATATGTATATGAGAAAAATAGTTAAAAAAAATTAAAATTTATCTAACTCACTTGTGTTCTGCATATCCCTGAGATTCATAAACATTCGGCAATTTTTTTGTGGCGCACGCCCACCGTTTGGATAGAAATCCGCATGACCGCACTTAAAACTTGTGCCCAGAGTGCCACCCGAGGTATGGAGCACTTGAACGAACTGTGCATCAGTGGGATCCAAACGATATTTAGGTGAGACATCCGATGGTAGTGTGAATAATGGCCCAGCTGGATCTAAGCCAATAATCTGCTCAACTTGTCCATCTAAAACGGCTCCAGCATAGCCAGCGGCATGGGCACCAAGACTATAACCGGCTAATGTAACATTTCTTCGATGAAAATGTCTTGGACGCAATTCCTCCAGGGCCATTATAATCCCAGCTACAGTTAACCCAACATCAAATATTGACATGGAAGCACTCTTGTAATCATTCTGGGAAAGATTACCCCAATCTACCACACATACATTGTAATTGGCATCGAAGAGGGTCCAAGCTGAAAATTAAATTAAAATAGAAATTATATGTTATTATTGAAAAACTGCAAAACTAAAAGGTTCATTTAATTAAAAGTATTGTCTATACACTGACAGATCAATTTACAGATAAATAAAGCATAATAAAAGAAAAGTAGAGGCCTAAAAAGTATTTCTTTTTCTTATTAAAACAATTATTCAGATTGAACAAGACAAGTCAAATAATTCCTTTACTAGAGTTGAGCTCTTAAATCTGACTTAATATTCTGTTTTACTTACTTAACAAGAGTTCCTGGACCCAATCTTTGCTACCTTGATCATTCCAACCGTGTAGAAATAAGGCCAATTTCTTTTTTGCATCCAAACGACGAAATCCTCGCAAATCGCCCAATTGTAAATGAAAATGAACTTCTTCACCAAAATCCCGATCGGAACTGAGAATTAGAAAATTGTGTAAGAATTCACCTAATAATTAACGGCAGGATCAAAGTACTTACATGGTTCGACATTCAAATACAATGCCATAATTGAGATGGGCACGTTCCAGGCTATTTCTTAGCATTGTTTCCTGGAGATAGCGAAATGTATTCATCATTAGATGCCATTTGTGAATGCCGCAATCGACACTGCCCAAGAGTAAGATCAATGCGATATGAATGATGGTCAAAGTTTGTAGCAGGCCTTGGTGCCTTCCCCTGATCACGTGTTTTGGCATGCAAAATTAACAAAAACAAAAAACTAAAGAAAAAAACAAAAAAAAAAAAAGAAACTAAAACAAGAAACCGAAAAGATCAAAACAAATTGATAGTTTTTTGTTTTTCGATTTTATATGGGAAAGCGTAGAACTGCTTGGCTAGACCCGTGGCATGCTACTGAAACGCCGTGACGAGGCTTGTAAAATTCAACGTCAAGTCGAATAGTGTTGTTCATAATCATTATAATGATGATAATGATGCTGATGCTGATGATGATGAAGATGATGTTGATGATAATGATCAAAATGGCGGTGATGTTTAGTTATAGTAATGATGATGACCCTTGTCTTCATTCGTTCTTGATGACTGTGTATTTCTGTTTGCACAAGTGAAAGTAAAGCTTGTAATGACATTGTCTCTCTCTCTCTCTCTCTCTCTCTCACTCTCCCTCTATTTTGCTTTCTTGCTCTGTCTTTTATGTTTATTATATTGTCTTTTGTGACTCTTGACAGACTCTTGACTGATCTTGACATAGAAGCTGCAGAACGGTAGCTGCCAAAATCCCATTCATATCGGGGGAGAGGGGAGGGATAGCAACCAAAAACAAAAAAACGGCTGTCCAAACACTATTGTCCACAAATTATTGGAAATACACATAAACTCAAACTTGAAATCAATAGAGCAAACATAAAAACCAAAGGCCATATAAATTTCATCTCTATAGTAACGAATTGTCTATACTCTAGAATATACATAGATATATGAAATCATTTTGTAAGAGAAGCAGATAATTTGTTTATTATAATTATCTCCATCATTATTTTTACGAACTTTTCATAGTCTTTATACAGTCAAGTGATATTGATTGAAGACTTATTATTTTCATAACTATATAGTATTTCGATCTTAGGTAAATCTACAATATTTTTGAAATAAAACTACGTTCCCAGTTGCGTTATTCTATTTATATGGTTTTCCATGTTGCTGGCTAAAACCAATAAACCCTTTATATCCCAGAGTGACTAAGCAGCCATCACATAAAATTTGGTGGCAGTGGAAAACATTATTGTTCTCCTTTTTTTTTTCTTGTTTGTAAAATGAGTTTGGGAAAATTCAAAATAAATTCTTGTTCAAATGCCCAGTGAAATCTGATCACAAATACTTCGATTGTATGTATTTAACGCATTTTTTTATGACGATACTAAATCAAATTTTGTGTAAAGATAGAATCGTAGTTAAATTCAAACCTTAAAAAAATTTCATTTAAAAGTTGCTTTTGTTTTTTTATAGTCATTGGGGGAGGGGGGGATGATCACTGCCTATATAATCATAAAGTTGTTTTTTTTCGTTGTCTTGGAGTTGGCTCACACTCTGGCTAAACTCTCCTCTGCCTGTCTCGATTTATAGTGTTTGTCTTTGGCAAGGCTTTCTAACTCACCATAAAACTCAAACTAACAGCAAACAAAGCGAACAAAAAATGCGTTAAAATAAAGCTAAGCTAAACGAAAGCGAAGAGCAAAGCATGGCTTACACTAATAATGGCCCAAATCAACAACAAAATAGCCAACAAATTGTCTACTCAAATCAAGAATTCGATTTGCGAATACCCTGTAATAAAGACAATGGGAAAATTAAGTAAATATTGGAACTACAAAAATAAAATATTATTGGATATGCAATATTATAGTCACTTATTTCCAATTCGAAAGAATGCGCCGTTATTATCTAATTTTCTATGATTTTATCGAAATATTGATTGATTTTATATATATTCCGATTTTTATAAAATCAATAAGAATATTAAATATAAGAAAACCTCATTAATGGGCGTGGCAGAAATAGAATACATCTCTGAACTGTCATTTAACAATCAGCTGAAAAATCAATCAAATTACTCTAGTCATCAAATGCTACAAAACTATTTATATACATACATACTTATATATATATACGTATGCTTATATATATTTACATTTAATTTTTATGGGGACGGAAAAAATATTTCTTTGATATACTCGTTTTCGACACCATGGACTTTGCGGGGTTTGAAGAAGATAAATGCGAAAAGAAATTCTTTTCAAAACGAGCTTTAACTCTATGGGGGGAATTGTTGTTTTTGCATTTTGATCTTTATATTTTTAATTTTTTTCTTTCCATCTTAAGTCTTTTTTATTCATTTATGAGTTGATATTTTTTCACATGGCAAAGTTTTGTTTATTTCCTTTGTTGCTTTTTGCTGGTTATTTGGCCATTTGCATATCTCAATCAAATCAAATTTAAGAGTTTGGCCTAAATATCAAACTAATTTTCATTGTAAAAGCCACTAAATTGTTAGGAAGAGAAAGATGGGGAGAGAAAGAAAGAGAGAGAGAGTGAGGGAGTAAAATAAATGAGCTATTCGAAAGATAAAGAGAGAAATCAAAAAAGAGACAAAACGATGGAGAGAGGGAGAGAGAAAGAAAATAAACAGTCGTGCCAAAAATAAAGGTTACACATTTTTAAAACTGAAAAGTTCAAAAGGGGATGCCAAAAATATTGTTATGCATAGAATATATATTCTTGATCTATTTTATGATAAACCGTTGATAGACAAAACGAATTTTGATCGAATATTCAAACGATAGTTAAGATAGTTTCTATTCATTTAACCATTAAAAAAAAAAACATGAACCGTAGCTTAAAGTCAAAAAGTTTTATTATTCAGTTAAGTAATTCTTCAATGTAAGTAAATATAGTTTGGTTAACTTGATAATATTATTTGTTTTTCAAACACAGTTTAAAAACCAAATAAAGGCCCTTATATAGAAACTTTTTCCGATTTCTTTCACATGATATCGATTACCTAAAACTATTTATAAACAAAATCTAAACTGTATCAATTAAGTAGTAAAATCTGAGATATAAAATTTATAACTTTTTCGTTTCCATAGCAGTTTGGTTTGGGATCTAAACTAAGAAAATGTTTATCGATAGCTTAACAATATTTCAAATATATTTTACTTAGTATTTAGATTATTCGTTAAGGTTATATTATATTTTGGTTACATTAAATACAATCCGAATTGAAGTCAATTTTTACTTAGTCTATTGTATCTTCCATGTGCGTTTGATGTCTTATCATTAAATGCAAAGTACAACTGAATTGTTGGAAGTGGCAGGCTGTAGAGGCAATTTTCTTTGCCTTTCAACAACCTCTCTATTACAACTTACACTTACACCCTCTCTCTTTCCCCACCCACCTTCAAACCTTTACCATTCGCCGCCTCTCCATCTTCGGGTGGAAACTCTTTCATTTTATTTCTTTTGCCTATTAAGCAGCATCATAATAATAATGTGTAATGGTAAACACAACAACAACAACAACAACAGCTGCATGCAATAACTTTTGCAAATGTATGTATAAGAGAGGGAGTTGTGTGTGTGTGTGTGTGTGTGTGGGCCTTGGGTGTGTGTAACCGTTTGGGGACGCATTCAAAGCAATTTCCACAATTTTCGTATTGTTTACTTAATTAATTTTGCACAAAGATTTTCATTTACGAATGTATGTCAGTGTATGTGTATGTGTCTGTGTGGGATTGTGCACGGGTAAATGTAAGAGGGGTTGTGTGTATGTGTGTAGTTCTGTTGGTTTTGTTGTTGCGGCATACCCATTTGTGCTCTGTGGTTATTATAGCAAGCCAACAAACACTCAAACACATATTCGCACAAACCAAGACAAAACGCGTAATGAGTTTATAACATTTAATGAATGCGATGCCGCACAATGTGGCGTATGCTTAATATATCCTTAAATCAGCCATAGGAGAGGAAAGAAAAAAAATAATAGAAATGAATAAAACAAACAAATCTGCAACAAGTTATACAATCAAAATACTGAAACAACAAGTAAAATCCCAAAATTGATTTACTTAACTGATTAAATTCTAATTTTAATATAAGACGAACTTAAAGTTTAAAAATTAAACAAGATCTAAGCATATTTTATTTGAAACAGTAGAACTTACTATATGTTTTGTCGAGGGCATCTTAAAGAAAATATATTGCTTTATAAACGGGAAATGGAAATTCCTTTTTTGTTTTTTTATTCAACTTTCCTTTTTGCATATTTTGAAATATTTTTGCATAACATTTGACATTTTGCATTGAGTTGTCTGAGCCAACCAAGAAGTTGTGAAGTTTATTATGTTGCCTTATTTTGTTTTTGGTGGGCGTGGCAGCCATTGAGTTTGTTGTTATCTTTTGCTCGATGGGAAACTATTTTACCGCTCAATTGATTTTGAAATTTATTTGCGCGCATTATGTGAAGGATATGGTGGAAGGATACAAGAGCTACACACACACAGCCACAACCGTACAAGCATATATATTTACGTGTGTCTTGGGCCTGGTCCTTGATCCTGGTACTAGTACCAGTCACAGGCAGAGGCATTTGGTTTTAGACGGGGTTTAAGGGGGAGGGATGGCAAACGTAGTGGGTGTTATTTTCAATTCTATTTACTCCCAATAATCATCATCAATGTCAGTTTCGCTTGCACTAAAATAAAAATAAAGAAAAACAAAAACCAAAAAAAAAACAAGAAGAAAAACAGTAAAGGGAGAAGAGCCAAAACAATTTTTGCAGCTGGATACGTCAACAGGATCATTGGCAGCATTGACGGTGGGTTACGGACACACATACACACACACACACAGGCACAGACACAGAAAAAAGACACAGAAGTGTAGGAAGAGTGAGAGTTGAACGCATTGAGAGTTTGATGTTTATATCGATTGTTGGCAATTTCGTGAATTACAACAGACAGACAGACACATACAACCATATACAGGGGAGGAGAGCTCATGGAAAGGATGCGAAGGACGCACATTGACTCAAAACGAGGGGACATACACACACTTGAGACACGTCGTCGATGCGACGTGAGCATGTTGCTCCATTCCAAACTGTCCTGGTTGCCATGTCACTGCCGTTTGTTGAATTGTTGCCGTTTGTTGTTTGCCTCTTGGTTTTGCTATTGCTGTTGCTGTTGCTGTTGCAAGGTTTCTGGAGGACAAGCAAGCATCGGGGTCACCACTCAGCAGTCAGGAGTCACCATTCACCGTTAGCGTCAGCGTTACTGTCACATAGCGGCTCCGACAATAAGACAACGCGACAAACATAGCGTTCACAGTAATCACAATATTGTATGCTCCCTCTTCTGTTTCTCTTATGCACAGGCGACAAATCTGTCACATTTAAAATAACTGTTTCGATAATATCGTATTGTAGAAGTACAGTTATCTAAATCGTTGCCGATAATTGCAATAGACATAAAAAAGTTATTTATTATTATTGCTAAATTAAAAACAGATATTTTAATTAAAGAGAAATTCAGATAATCCTATATTCGACTAATTGAAATTCCATTGTACTTGTTGAAAGCAGTAGATCTCTTGACCTAAGAAGTATTATTTATTTATATACTAAAATTAGAAAAAAAAATTATAAATCAACTGAAAAGCAAATTTATTTATAAACATAACCAAGTTTTTCATAAATTTCAATATTTTCTATACATATATACTATAAACATATAGAGAAATGTTGTACTAAATCTATCAATTAAAACAGAATTCCCATATATAAGATAACATTTAACCGATTTTGTTTATAGAATATGACATGGAAACATTTTGTAGCCTGTTTGAATGTCACACAAAAGTGTTTGTCTCCCTCTCTCTTTCTCTCGGTCTGTGTGTGTGTTTGTTGCGATTTGTTACGCCTCGATGCTTGATACTTGACTTTACCCCCCCTTAGTACCCACCCATACCTTAGTACCCTTGCCCTTTGCCTTACCCACACACACACAGGAAGAAAAAAAACTAAAACAACGAATTACGCTAAATCAGTTTGGTTGTTGTTATGTTGTTTTTGTTGTAGCCTTTTTTTTACGCTGACGCAAGAAAGTGTTGCATACTTTTTGGCTGGCATTTTGGTTTTATGCGCACGTTTCCACGTTATGTGCTTGATTGAAGTTGTTTTTTGTTCGGTGGATGGTGAAAGGGAGTCAACTGTAGCATATGGAATGGAAGGAGAAAGAGTTGGGCCCTGGGAATATATTTTTTAAAGACACGAAAAACACTGCAAAATATTATACAAAAAACCAAAAAAAAAAAAAGAAAGAAAAGTGAATTCAAGAAACTTTTACCAAATAACATGCATAATGTTAAGAGAGAGTGTTTTGTTGGGTAGCCGCAACGATATTGGGGCGGTATGAGGTTACCCGAACTCGCTTAGCGACAAATCCGCTTGTCATGGACATAACAAAAATATTGTACAAATAAAAATTGACAACAACAGCAACCACAATAACATCGGAGCAAACACATGAAAATAACAAAGTAAGCAGCTCACGCGCTAAGCTAGCATAATTTGCACAAAATACCAAATACAACACACACACACGCAGACATAACATGCTTAAAAATAGATTACAATGGTATAAAGTTAACAATGCCACACCCACCCACACACAAACACCTACACACACACAAACACCAACACATACAAAAAAAGGAACAAATTTCGCTAGCGACTCGCGCTTAACAAACAAAAATTTCGCAGCTTTCTATCGCATAAATAAAGTTTAAAATAAAGTGAGAATGAAGTCGGGAAAAACCAACAACAGCAAACAGTAACAACAACAACAATAACAAACACCCACCTAACAATAATAAAAAAAAAAATAAGAGCTAAAAACCCAACCGCAAAGTTCACACGCAAAAGCGTGTGCCACGCCCCCGCCACCTCCTTCCCCACCCTATTGCCTGTAATGCACCACCCTTGAAACAAACGTCATTTAAAAGTTATTTGGACGTTAGTTGGTGTTTATGTAAAAGTAGCTCCCGGGGCCAAGAGCAAAAAAGAGAATAAAAACAAAAACAAAAACATGAAAGAACCTTTACCTTAAGACAAAGTGACGACTTTATAATACCCTACTATAAATAACAATTTTAACAAATAAAAAAAATCAAATAAAGATAAAAACGTACAGCTACTTGCCTAGAAGGCTTTCGAGACGTTTCGAGAAATCAACAAATAAGAGTTTGTAACGAACATACATACATATACAATCAACAATTCGAAAAAGTTATGTGAAGTATTTTAGATATAGACTCCTTATCAACGTTTGTTTACCTAAATAAAATTGAATTAATTCTAGATATAATCCTCGAATTTTTATACCACAAAATGTAAATACTTGAGTTATAAATATGTATATATTCCAGCGATATCACCTTAGAAAAAATAAAGATAAAAATAAAAGTAAAACTAAATTGCAAAAAATATTATGCTGTTGAAACAAAAGGTAAAAAATTAAATAAGAAAGTTTTTTTTTTACTAAGCATACCTTTTTTTGCTGTTCTATTATGTTTTGCTTAAATCGTTTAACATATAGAAATTATCAGCTCATTTCAAATGCCCATATGTAGGGTATTTAAAACGCTTCAGCAACAACCAAAAACAACCACAACAACAATAGCAAGGTATAAGTAAAAGACAACTTCTGCTTTCTGGGGTTTTGTTTAAACAAACTAACACACCATACACACTCATACACATACACATATGAGTAAGCACGCACATACAATGAACTAAACGCTACGTGCTGATTACTGCAAACGCAAGGATTTCCCCAGAATAGAGTGGCAAAATTTGTTGGAAGGAGGAGCGGTGGTCGGTTTCAAATCCATGCCCTCCCCTCACTGGCCATGCCCGTTATATGTGGCCAAGCCAGAGTAGCAAACAATTGAAGAGCCACTAAATGAAAGAGAGGGTCTGCGCCATCTACTGCATTTCAACTATAGAAATACCCTTGAATAATTAAAAAAAACCTTTCAATGAAATTGTTTCCTATTTAAACCAAGATTAAAGACTTACCCAAGATATTCAAATATTGCCAAAATTTGTAATTTAATTTGGCTAATTTTACATTGTAGTAAAATAGTTCTATAGATGCTCACTAATGATAGCTAAATTTCAAATAGAACTTTAACATAAATATTTTAGTATATTTAGTTTGTTTCTATGAATTTTAACTTTCTGGTGGTGAACTATAAAAATATAGATGAATTATTTGTATGTTTTTTCCCTAATGTTTAAGTTTGTCATTGAAAAAAAAAATACAAATTTAGTAAAATATAATTTTTTGGCTAAACAACTGTTTCTACTCATCATAGAAACATTGTTAAGAACAATATATGTATATATAAATATATATCTATAAAGCTTTCATTATATATGTACATATATTGTATGTACATATATCATTTTGTTTAGTTTATGCGTTTTCTTTGATGTTTCTTATCATTCCTTTTTTTTATTTTTATCTACCATCATATTTCTTAGCTTCAATATTGTTTGTTTTTATTTTGTGTTAATTTTGTTAATTTTCGTAGAATTTTTCTTTGCAATAGAATTCATATCTACTCAACCTGAAACGCCTTCAAATAACTGGGTATTGTCAAAAGAGGCGTCGCCAGAAATTACTGTTGGTCCTTATTGTTAGTTTAGTAGTTGTTTGCCAAGCATTTCACACGCGACACATACAGCCACACACACACACACACGCGACACACATACATATATATATATATAAGTATATATATAGACAGACATGAGTTTGGCACGCTTAACGAATTATTTAGCATGTGTATAAATTTTAATACCTTTAGAATAACAATCGAGTCACACTTTGGTCTCTGACTTAGATGGCGAACAAGGAATGGTTATTGTATTACATTTTTTTATATGACATTTTTGTCATTTATTTTATTTTTTTTTTCTCCTTATTGTTATTTTCAAGGTTAGAGAATTTGCTCATAAATGGTTTTATAATTTTGTTAAAAATTTATTACCACATTGAAAGGTTAGCAAACCATTATCTTAATTAAAATTTTTAACCTTTAGAGGTTAAAAGTTAAAGCAATTGTAACCCTTGACCAAAATTTTTAACAAACTAACCGTTTCGCAACACTTTAAATAGTAATTTATGGGATTTTCTTTTAAACTTACTTGCAAATCAATGAAAGCGAATTTCTCTTATTTTATTAATTTTTAATTTATTTTACATGTTGTGCATAAAGCCAAGTTTATCCTTAAACTGTTCTTTTTTTTGGTTTCTAGGATAACTTTATTGTTTAATTAGCAACTTTTAAATGTCAAATATTAATATTTTTAGATCCCCTTCTAGCTTAACAAGAGATGGAGATAGTCATATATTTTCATCCATCAATTTAATAAAATAAATTAAAATTTGGAAAATTTGTGACTCAATGTAATCAGGCCTTAAATTATCTAATATATAACACATATGTTCCTGTACATTTGAGCCTTTATAATGCCAATTATCTACAACACAGACAAACACACACACACATACACATATATATTACTTACGTTATCTGTTTCAAAGTTCTGGCATTTAAATTGACAAAAAGACAAGCTGTCTTGACATACACACATAATACACTAATCGGTAATTCAATACAATTTTCAATGATTCTAATTGGCAGTAACTAACAAGCCCAGTTAAGAAGACAAAAGCATCGTATTTCCATTGGCAACAGAAAAGGGACGAATAAACCGTGTTGAATACTCATAAAATGCATTTATTTCCCTCATTAATAATCTAAGAATATTAAAATATCTGTAACATTTTGATTTAAGATAATTTAAATACATACTTTGTATATTTAAACTTTAAATTATTTCAATTAGTTGTGGTTAACCAACATTTTATAAGACAGTTAAGTTTAATTGCCCTTTAGCATACTTTTTGGAATTTAAGCAGCTATACCTCATTTCCTGTTTCTATATATGTATCTGAATATGATGGGTGGGTGCATAGTCGCTTCATCAATTTCTGCATTTGAATTGCCACAAAAATCGTTTTGTGTTTGATAGATTGATTGATTGACTGCATGATTGATTAGCTATTTAGTTTTAGGCCAGAAGCAAATTAGCTGCATAAACCAAAATCTAAATGCTACCTAACTGACTTATTCTGCCTCCTTTATATTTCGCCCTCGGACTGGTAGTTCTATATGTATATGTGTGTTAGTGAATGTGTCTATATATGTATATGTATGTATATATATGTATGTGTTTGTATGTGTGTGTGTATCTGTGTGTCTCTAAGCACTTAACAACTTTTGCGTAGGTAAACTTTGTTTGTATATCAGGTGAATAAATTGACGTTGTAAGAGTATGGTGGGGAAGGGGATGAGAATAAGGCTGAGGGGAATGTACAGCAGTTGAGGGCACACTCCAAACAAGCAATTGCAACTCATTAAGCGTTGACTGCGCCGCAACGTCAAAGTTTTGAACAGATAAACCACCAAACCAGCCAAAAAGACAGACAAACAAACAGACTGTCAGACGGACAGGCAAGTTGAGCCGTCCAAAGAGGGGAAATTGAAAAGTTACTCAATCGCCTGGACCAAAGCGTAAGTCTAATTGTTAGTCGCATTATTATTTAGTTTGTCATCTTCTTTGATCAAACATAAATTTCAAAAACATCTTCAAAAATCTACTTTTCGGTGTTTCAGAATATAATCAGAAAGAAGTTCCTTCTTTTACCTTTGTTTAACCATTATAACTTTACCTTTAGCTTTATTTTATATAATGCTGTTGATTGAGTGACCATCAAAGTGACTCAAGTGCTTTTTATTACATTTAAATTGAAAGTCTCTTATTAAATATAAAACAAAGTGTTGATTCCCATAATTTTTGCTTTGACCCTCTCTTCAAATCATTCGCTATCTCTCTCTACCTATGAGAAAATACAACAAAACTAACGTTACCTGAGTTTAGAAATCAGCAAATAAAAACAAAAGGTACTAAACTTGCCTCATCCTAAACAAACTTTTCTTCTTCCATTTTTTTTCTTTTTGTTTTGTAATTTGCACCTATCGATGTTCGCACAGAAAGAGAAAAAAAAAGAAAAGTTTTTAATGAAAAAAACAAAAACTAGAGAAAGACAGAGAGAAGAAAGGCAAAGGAAAGGAAAACGGTAGAAATAGAAATAAACGATAAGGGAAAACTAGAAAATACATTGAATCCCCTTTTCAGCCTTTCTTTATTTATTTCTTTTCAATAGACAACCAAAAAAAAAACCAAGGAAAAAGAAAAAAATAGAAAGGAAACATTAAATTTCACTAATAAAGCAAACAATGCGGGGCATGCCACAGTCAGCCAAAGAGGAATGAGAGAAGAGTGAGCCAGAAAAGTTAAACAAACACATGAGAAATGAGAATTGTTTAGCGGGGTCGTGGTGGTGGGGGGTGGTGAGGTTGAGTGGCCAAAAGTGTGAGAGGAATGCAGGATATTGTATGTACATACATATATATGTTTGTATATATCTTCTCTGTCTGTCAGTGGCAGTCGCCGAGTTGAGTTGCTGCTGAGGCAAACGTGCAACACTCATACGTCATGTTGGACGACGAATGATGAGCGGGAGAAACAATGACAGAGAGAGAGAAAAAGAGCGATAGAGATAGAGAGAGAGAGAGAGAGAGAGAGAGAGAGAGAGTGCGTTACACTGAACAGTGAGCCAGTGGGCGGGGGAAAGCAGCACGCACAATGTAATGGCATTTTTATGTTGCATCACGTAGCGGTCATAAGTCATGTTTAGAGCACTGACTGCTGCTGCTGCTATTTCCCTCCCCCCTCATTTCCGCCCCTCTTTCGGTACACTCTACTCCCTCTTTCGAACTCAAATGAACTGTAGCTAAATTGGCCTGTCCTGGCCTGCTCTGACCTGTCCCGTCCTGTCCCGTCCTGTCCTGACTCTTGGCCTGTCCTGTCTCTTCTATCCGTTAGTCTATCTGTCTGTTCGTCTTCATCTTCTTCTTGTGCCGCCACCATGTCCAGCTGTCAGTCAGTGAGCTGGTAGCTTAAACGGATATTACAAGGTGTTGGCCAAACATTGACCGTACATGAGCTTAAAGCAAAATTAACTAAACTAACAGCAATATGGCGGAGTACAGCTGGCCTCCTAAATAAGAAGTAGGTAGAAGGCCAATTCTCGGAATCTTTGGTCTTAAATAAACTAAACTGAACTGAATTGATCTTAACAATATATACTAAAACTAAGCTCTAACTTTGGTCAACAAACTTGAAGATTTTATATTAAATTTAGATTGTTCATTTTAATAAAATGTAAATTTTTTATTATTCATAACTAAACTCATTATTCTAACTATGGAAAAAATGAATTGTGAATAAATAAATAATTTATGAACATTTATTACGGAACATAAAATAACAATGACTACATTTATATATATTGTATATATATATATATATATATATACATATATATTTATGAACATTTTATTGAATATTGAATTTGTTCATTTATGAATGCCAAATCAATTTTTATATTTGCGGAATATGGTGGGAAAATATAGTTGTAAAAAATAGTATTAGAATATGAATATGAATACATATTCACTTGTGAACATTTCTTAAAATGAATACGTTTCGCATAAAGTTCAAATAGTGTATATAGGCTTGAATTTAATAACTAAATTTTGGTTTATTCAAACTATTTGTAATCTGATGTAAATAAATATTATTTAGCATTATTATTTGCAAAGTATTTTGTTAGTTTTGGCTTTATCTAGAAAATACGCATTTCGAATATTATTCATTGCGAATTGTGAATATCTAAATTGTATTAAATTCTTTTGTACATGTATATTTTTTGACCAATTATTTTGTTCTGTTTACCTAAATTTAATCATTAAAGTGAGCAACTCATTCCAAATGCAGGCAACATTCATCCGTGGCCACTTTACTCTCCTACCCCACACACACACACACACTATTCCATAAACACTCACTGCCTACATCATATTCACTACAACCTCTTTCTCTCTCTCTCTCTCTCTCTTGTACTGTACCCCGTTTTGGCCAGCCTTTCAGTTTTGATTTATTTGCTTCGACTGTATGCAGACACAAAAGACGTTAGAAATTCTGAGAGGCTGACAAACATTTCGCGTTGCCTGATGAGATGGGTGGCAACTGCAAGCCCTTACCCCTCTCTACCCATGACCATGCCCCCCCCCCCCATCTGCCATTACCATTCATTCTTTAAGCGCCTTT
This sequence comes from Drosophila emarginata, assembly GCA_037075365.1. Taxonomy (NCBI): domain Eukaryota; kingdom Metazoa; phylum Arthropoda; class Insecta; order Diptera; family Drosophilidae; genus Drosophila; species Drosophila emarginata. The sequence continues at coordinate 740,120 of JBAMCD010000160.1, forward strand.
TCACTGCAGACATGGGCGTATGTGGGCGGTTGGGCGTTACCGTTACCAAAAGCATAAACTACACGAGCAGACAATTGCCGAAAAAGGGAAGAAAAAACAAAAACAAAAAAGACAACAAGAAAGGGAGCGATAAATAATTTCAATTCTGATGTTGTTGCTTTTGCTGTTATTGGAGTTGCGGTTTTGTGTTGCCTTCATAATTCCAAATGCTTTGATCAAACGTCAAGCATCTAAGCCTATTGCCATGCCACGCCCCCAACCACCAACCAAGCACTTCGACTCCTACTTCGAAACCATTCAATGTCCAAACGCCTTCTTACCACTTGAACTTAGTCATGAACTTTAGTCAGAAGGCATTTTTGTTCCTTTAGCATTTTCATGATATTTATCAGTTAAAGTCATATTCACCGACAGTAAGAAACGCTCTGTGAATGATAAATAATGATTATGTAAAATCATGTAAAATTATAATGCAATTAAGGAATTAGGAAAACAGCTTGCAGTGCTTTAACTATAAATTTAAACTGATTACCTTACCTCAAAGCTAATTCTTAAATCACAAGTTTACATTGTTTATTAAAAAAATATATATATAAATGTTAATAAGTATTTATTAAGAAGTATATAAAACTACTTACAGTATTTATAAGCATTTAAACATAGACAATTATTCAATGGTAATTGACATATATTTACAAGTACTTGTAAAATCATTCAAACAAAAATAAGTATATACAATTACCAACAACTATCCCAAGTATATATAATTTCCTCTAAGTATTTACAAGTATCTATTGCATTCACAAGTATCCACAAGTATTTCTAATTCTTCACACAAAATATGACCTTTATTAACTAGTATTTATAAAAACTTCAAGTATTGAAGTACTTGAAAATTCTATTGACATGAATAACTACATTTGATTATGATTATTTTATATGATTCATTTGTATAATTTAGTAAAATTCATTAATTATTCAACGGAAACTCTTTGACACTGACCGTAGCTTGGAAAACACATCTAACCACTCCCCTGACTGATTTAGCCAACTTTTCTTCTCCTACTTCTTTATTTTCTTTTTTTTTCTTTTGTATTTACTGGTTTCCGCATTTTGGTTTTCGGTTAGTGGGTGTGTCGTCTTCGTCTTCGTCGTCGTCCACCTTTTGTTTCGGGCTTCTTGAACTTGAATTTCATTTGGTTTCGGTCAAACTGATTAATGAATTTTGATAAAGCGAAACGGACAGATTGAAGCGAGTTTCAGCCTCAACGTCAATTCGACTAATTAACATAAGGAATATTTTATGTTGTTTTTTTTTTTTTAATTTTTTTTTTTGCTTTGTTCGCTTCCATTATGAAATTTGTGTTTGTGATTTGTAGAGCTAAGATAAGCGCACCTTATTTTAGGGTAATTTCAGATTAAGTTTCTTGTTTGATTTCTTAATTAATTAAACCCATGCGAAAGGTTAACATTTTTTTGTTGATATTGGATTCAATATGTATGAAATTGGCTGGCTAAGCGAAAAAAAAAAACCAAAAACCCCAAGCCATGCATAAGTATATATATGTGTATGTGTATGTGTGCACAACTCCCTGGCAACTCCTTCTGATCAAGTGGACCCCAAGGAGTCGTAAACTTGGTCAGGAGCAGTAACAGCAGAAACACCAAAAACGTGCTCACACCATGTACTACATACGTGCAAGTGTCGCCCATTTTTGAACAAAAAAAAAAAGAAAAAAAAAAACAGCATAAAAAACCAAAATTTCTGCACTGATAGGAAGACACGATTTCATAATACCCTGCATTTTATGTTAATCAAAAAGGGTATAAAGTTTAAACTGCGTTCATTCAACAAATAAAAGTTCAATTTCTATTTTTTTAATATCATTCATATATTTAATATAAAAAGATAGTTTACATTACATATATATGTATATCTTGTAATAAAATTATCTAAATTATTAGAACATTTTCATGCTTTCTTTGGACCAAAGTTTCATTGGCTGTTCAACTTTTAATTGACATTTCTTAAAGATTGTTTAAATGAAACTATATATTTCTTAGAATCCCAATCATTCTGCCCTCCACTGAACAAATTTTAATAAGGCATAAAGGCCTATTTCCTGTGTTTGCTGTTTCCGCTCCCAAAAAAAGAAAAATAAATGAAGAAAAGGATTCAGTTACTTATTGTCAAAAGTTTCGTCTTACAATTGATAAAAGAAAAGTAATTGGCAATTTTGTTTGACATTTAAATTTGTTATTGCTTCTGAATATTTGTTGTTTTACCTTTAATGTTTTGAGAAAAAGATGAAATATTCGTGTATATATTTGAATCGGAGAGAAATATAAACGCAGCGTTTTGTTTAGAAAAAATTAATAAAAATTTCGAGCTTTTATTAAATTGTTGCCAAAATTGATGATTCAGAAGCATAAAGAACGCACCCATAGATGTAATCTTTTATACTATTTTTGAAAACGATAATACCATAATACGATAATGAACTCTTTAAAATAAAATAAAATAAAAATAACCTTGGCAATAGCATCAAAATGGGTACATCTTTCGTTTATGTCCGGCTAGTACAGAGTATAAAAAAGTAACTTTTTCACGCAGCATACATATTTTTTATGTATTTTTGTGCGTGTGTATGTGTGAGTGAGTGTGTTTTTTGTGTATATGTAACACCTCACAAATAAAACACATGTAACACTCTGACTTTTGAAACTGTGAGCTCCCTTTCTGTCCAAGTCGGACATATCCCATTGTTCTTCTGCAGGAGGAGCAGAGAATGAGAATAACCGCAGACCCAAATGCTCCAGGCGGGCGCATCAACTATAATTTTGCGACTGATAAAAAAATGAAGCAAGCAAGTCGTCCCTGCCGACATTGAGTATACCCTGTACCAAGTAAAACTACTCCATAAAGTCAAAAACGATCAAAATCGCCATCAATTTACAAAAAAATTCTCTTAACATGCACTGCTTGCCATGCAGCAACACTGCACTGCTTGCCATGCAGCAACAGCGAACGCATGCTATCTCGCTCACACTTAACAGCCCATTTTGCATGGGGCGTTTCAGTACAAAACTGAAATACGTATATCTCCGATAATTATTGTCCGATTTTGACAAAATTTGGTCAAGTCGTGCATTTTGGCTATATAAATGTGCATGCCAAATAAGAATACGATATGTTTAATATTGCCGTAGTTATCGGTTTTTCCCAAATTGCGGGGGCGGAAGTGGGCGTGGCAAAAATTTGAAACAAACTTAACCTGTCTACACAACAGACGGATGTTGACACCAAATTTGGTTGCTCTAGCTCTTATAGTCTCTGAGATCTAGGTGTTCATACGGACGGACGGACAGACGGACGGACAGACGGACGGACAGACGGACAGACGGACAGACGGACAGACGGACATGGCTCAATCGACTCGGCTATTGATACTGATCAAGAATATATATACTTTATGGGGTCGGAAAATTCTCCTTCTGCCTGTTACATACATTTTAGCGACTTTAATATACCCTTTTACCCTATGGGTACAGGGTATAAAAACACAAAAAAATACAAAACGCAGCAGTGAATATCTTTAATTTCATTTTATAACAAATTCTATTTTACAACTTTTGAGCTTTTTAAAGCTCCGATTTGAATAAACCGATCAAATATATGTATATATTTTTCATATAAATTTTTATCGTAAATCTTATTATCTTAATTTGTTCAAGTCAACTTGACCTGAACATAAACCCATCGTTCAAAATTTAAGTTTCATTAAAGCAAGAAGTGAGTTTTTTCTTTATGGGATATAAGTATCTAGGCTTCCATTTCAATGTTCTACTAATTTTGTTCAGATCGCAATATATACGATTACATCTTATTGACTTAGAAATTATAGAAAAGTTACTGTAATGTAGTTTGACATTTGTGCATTAGTAAAGTACTAAAAGAGTATATAAGTTTCGACATGTTTCAAATTAGGTTCCGATATATTTCGAAGTCAACTTATTAAAAATATTAAATATATACATTTTCGACATTAAAAAAAATAATGTATTCTGACAGATATTTGTTTTGCTTGTTATAGATACATTTTTTAATAAAGTTTCGTTGATAAAAAAAAAAGGAATTAGATCCGAAAGAGAAAACTGAAATTAATTTTGAATAAGATAAGAATATTGATTGTTTTGAGGGATATCACAGAATTGGCAATATGTTGGAGGTAAAAGACAAGTTCGAAGAAAGTTATGAGATTCAAAGACTATACAAAATATTTTATTACTAAGATTTTAAAAAAAATTATTAAGATAATTTTAGTTACTTTTTTAGTTGGTTTCTGGTAATTATTAATTGATCAAAGAATGTTCTTTGTACTTTACTATTATTATTTCTTCGTCTCTATTTAACAGCTGTTTACTTATCAACGTAACTAAATAATTAATTAAAAATATATTTATGCCCAAAGCACTTGAATTTCAAATTGTGAAAAAGGGATGGACTTGGCCATTGAAAATGTACATTTGCCAATGATTGCTTAGTGGATTGTCAAACAATTTGCATATGTTCACAATCATCAGATACATTTGGGTTGCCTGCCTTTCCCCACCCATCATTTGGTACAATAGAATTGACCATTGAGTAAAATTGGTGTCAAGGCTGCATTTGCACGTGTTATGGCTATAAAATTCTTCCTTTGCCCCATATCCAATTTTGCACATCCTCATTGACTATCAAAATGTTTTTGTTTCTTTTTTTTTATTTCGTTATTGTTTCGGATACATCAGTTGATTCAGCAGGAAAATACAATCCGTATTGATATGGTTACGGTTGGGTTGGGTTGGGTTGGGTGGGGAAGTGGGGGGAGGATGGGATAGAAGAGGTATGTTAGATGGGGAGGGGGGGGGGGGGTCTATGAGGTTGTATTGCAAGCAATTGGAAAATGTATCTTTTGTGCCTAACCGGGCATAATTGTTATGAACTCATTGCACATCATTCGCAATGTGCGTGCCTTGACTTGGCAAAACGACTTCAGTCATAAAAAGGATAGAGAGAGAAAGAGAGACAAATAATAGAGAGAGAGAGAGAGAGTGATATAGTGGGATAGATTTGTTAGAGGGACATACAGGTGGTGGTGTAGAGGGGAGTTCGGTGAAACGGACTTGGCTTTCAGCAAATTGCTTTGATAATTGTTAACATCTCACAAACGCGGTAACTTAAGCTTTCCCCTTTGCCCCCAAATACACAGAAAGAGAGAGTGAGAGAGCGAGATGCATCATTCCCCTTTTTGGCCGATCAACAAAACATGCAGCAAAGGGGATGGTGGGCGTGCCACTTTACACGGCAACTTGTTATTTTGTGGTTGACTAATTGCATGTATGTATGTGTGTGTGTGTGTGTGTGTGTGTGTGTGTGTATAAAAGGGGGTAAATTCATTGTCTGCCAACGTCATTTTGGTCAACATGGAGTAGGAACATGAGCATCAGCAGCAGGCAGAATCAGGATTTTGGTAACAGGAGGGAAACTGGTAAAAGGAGCTGAAGCAGCACAGTGACTAGGAGTCACTTGCTCAGAGCAGACATGAGATTTATGCTACCAATGATATAAACCCCCCTCCCCCCTCAAATGGATTTAAGTGCCATTAACACTGAGAGAAATAAATACTACAACGGATTCTATTCATCATATAATCTAATTGATAACCAATAGTAAAAACTTAACAATAAATAAGTTACAAAAATTTGAAGTACTGATTTTAAAAATAATGTGAAAATAAATGGGTTTATATATTAATTTTACATTGTGAATTGTGAAATTGTTACTGAGCTTGCAAAATGAAATATTAAAGATATATAGAAATATGAACGGATTGATTTTCAATAAAAATGCTTTATTAATAAAAAAGTTTCAAGATTTTCATTTTGCTATTACTGTTTCTTTTTCTAGATATATATACCAAAATTTTGGTTAAGTTGTGCTTTTAAATAATTATTTTACCATCTCTACATATATCTTTCATTATCTCTCTGGAAAAATCAGTGTATAACCAAAATGCATTGGCGTTTTGGACAAAAACCCCAAGAACTAAATCAACAGCAACTCTAGCTCATATTCGAGCTAAAGTTGGATTCTTCCAGCCATACAGTGCGTATGCGTGATGCTACCATGTAACCTCGTCTTTACATCTCCCTCTCTCTCTCTGTCTTTTGGTCTCTCTTTCTATCTGCCTCCCGGCCTCTAAAATTTACTTTGTATGCGCTTGGGTTATGGTTTTTGCGGTTGCATTTTGCAATTTTGCAAATGATAAAGTGATCCAAGGGAAGACCGGACCCCTACACTCATTCCCATTATCCTGCTCTATCCCAGGAACCATTTCTATCCTTTTCCCCCCCTTCATTTCAGTGGGTGTCAGCGGCAATGGTTCAAGTGGTCACAGTCTGACCAAAGCCCCCGTTCGCACCACACCCAACATTCTCTCTCAATCTTTCTGGTCGGAAAAAGATGAATGAGGCATTGGCTGCAATGTAGGAAACTGTTGCTATTCCCTCCCAACGTTGGGCAATGAAAAGGGGGAGGTGGGGAGGGGAAAAGGGTCCTGCTGGGGTAACAGTTAGCAGGGTGGTGAAATGGCCAAGAACTGTTTCCGCCAGGAGCAGGCACTAACACCGCACATAAAACAATCAGCCGGCGACCGCAGGCTGACACGAAATGCCGGAAGAAAATGCAGAAATGGAGTCACAGTCAGAACCAAAACTCAGTTTTCAGTTAACAGAAATACATATACCTACTCATACATGTATACGTACTGACACACATACATGCATACATACGTATATGAGAAAGGCGGAAAAGGTTCTAGAGATGGAATTGGGGAAAGCCGCTTGGTTCCAGAATTCATACATGAATGGATTCTTGCTGAGAGACCCATTCTAAAAACAGTTTATTTGCTTTTGGGGTAAAGCAATTGGAAGTTGTTGCACTCAATTACTGTTAATGTGAAATCACAATCATGCATGAATGCATTCAGTTGGCATGATTGAATTTCGATACGCGAATACAAAAAAAAAAACAAAACAAATATCAAAATTTGATCAAGAATTCGTGCAAAAAAATTAAAATAAAAAATAAGCAATTGCTAAATATTGGATAAAATCCACACGATTGCCTTTCCAAACAATAGAAAAATAAAATTCTATATTTCTATATATTTATATTTCTAATTATTTTTAAAGAAGTGCAACTTATGACCTTAGTTTGGTTCATTTCTTCTTTATTTTAACATAGTATTCACTTCTTTCGATATACATTTTTTTGGAAACTAGGATTAAAGTCATAAAGAAAACACGATTGATTGACATTCCAAGCTAAATAAGAAAATCAAATATTAAGTACATATTTATAAAATATTTTAAAAACTTTCCTTAAAGTGGCGATTTTTTGTAATAACTAAATTGAAATTTTTAATTAATTTTTCGCTGTCATACAAAAAGTATTCTTTCGTAAAGGACATCTGTAAAATAATGAAGAACTTGTCACATTTTGAATATATTTCTAAAAAGAAAACTTACCGCATTTATTATTATTCATCATAATGTAAAAGCTTTTATTGTTCTTTTGTTTGTCTATTTAATGAAGTTGCCTGAAATCGTCTTCAGTATTAAATTTTTATACCCTGTACCCATAGGGTAAAAGGGTATATTAAAGTCGCTAAAATGTATGTAACAGGCAGAAGGGAAATTTTCCGACCATATAAAGTATATATATTCTTGATCAGCATCAATAGCCGAGTCGATTGAGACTTGTCCGTCTGTCTGTCCGTCCGTATGAACACCGAGATCTCAGAGACTATAAGAGCTAGAGCAACCAAATTTGGCGTCAACATCCGTCTATTGTATAAGCAGATTAAGTTTATTTTAAATTTTTGCCACGCCCACTTCCGCCCCCGTAATTTAGAAAAAACTATAAATAGAGCTATAATAAAGATATCGCATTCTTATTTGGCACACCTAATAATATAGCTAATGTGCATCAGCTGACATTCTGTCGAAATCGGACAATAATTATCCGAGATATACGTATTTCCGTTTTGTACTGAAACGCCCCATGCAAAATGGGCTGTTAAGAGTGAGCGAGATAGCATGCGTTCGCTGTTACTGCATGCTAAGAGAATATTTTTTGTAAATTGATGGCGATTTTGATCGATTTTGACTTTATGGAGTACTTTTACTTGGTACAGGGTATACTTAATGTCTGCAGGGACGACTTGCTTGCTTCATTTTGTATAATTTTAATATCAAAACTTATTTTCCCTTATTAGATATTTAATTTTTTATAATTGAGCATATGGATACCTTTAATTCATCCCAATCCAAGATCTTTTTTGTACAATTCCAAATTAATGATGTGTCCAAGAAAGAAATCAAAAACCAAATATTTCTTTTTTTTGGTGTCAATGATACATAAGGTTTTTATTGTTATTATTTCTAATGGTAATACCCATTGAAGAAGAAAAAGGAAAAAAAAAAAACAGTTTTCAAAAGAACAAAAAATTATAAAACAAATGATTTAATAGAGAATTTCATTTTCACATTGTCGTTGTGCGAATGTCTTTTTTTATGCCACGCCTACAACTTGTATTTAATGGCACGCAAAATAGGGAATTTCTCACCGCCTGTACAGGCACCACGGAAATCATCGAAACTCAAATCGACCAGAGCCACACCGCCCAAACCCTTGCTCTTGACAAAACCAGCCTTAATGGCAGCCGTATCGGGATCCTCGTAGCCAACCCATACACCATTCTCGCCACTATCATCGGCCGAACGATAGGCATAGCTGCCAAAACGTTTTGTTGGATCACCGACCTTGCGGAGAGGGCCATCGGCTCCCTTTAGATGCTGATTGGCCGGATTGGGCAATTTGGCGCAAACCTCGGGCCAACTTAGAAAACCAGCGGTTTGTGTCTGAAGACCAGCTGGTGCAACACCATCACTTTCAGCCACTGGCGGCAGACCAGTTAGACCCGAATCCTTAGTTATTTTCCATGCACGACCATAGGTGGGGATGGCAACATTAATTTTGGAGCTGGGAGCATGATTGTTGAGCCAAAAGTTAACCTGGAAGTTGACATTCGATTCGGGATTACGTTCGTTAAGCTCATAAATCGGAGCTGGGAAATCGGCAACCTCATTGTTGCGTTCGGGTGTCTGGAAGTCATAAGCATGCAGATTCACATAGTCCAAATTGTTGATCACAGCGGGCACATCATAGAACACTAAATTTGAATAATATTTGAAAATTGAAAACTAATTAAAATTGCTATTCACTGTTCATACTTACGAGATGAATTCACATTGGGCAAAACACTAAGACCCAACAGATAACCATCCGGACGGAAAGCATTCTTCAATTCACGCACTAGAGCTGTGAATTCTTCCTTATGCTCTTCAGATTTCTCATCGACGATATGATCACCGGTGAAGATTTTCTTGAAACCCTTCCAGAATTTACCAATACCGCCATGTACCTTCTTGGGCTTATTCTTGGGGAACTGCCAGGCCAAATCGAGACCATCAAATCCGTAAGTCTTTACTAGCGAATGAGCACTATTGATGAATGGAATGCGAGCATTGCTGCTCTCCAGCAATGTCAAATACTTGTTATTCTCCGGATCGATAACATCCTTGTCACCGCCCACACTCAACAGGACCTTCAAAGCGGGATATTTCTTCTTAAGGCTGGTCACCTGACGGAACAGACTGCTGCCCAAATCTAAATCCAATTTCTCATTGTTGCTAACCAATTTGTTAGATGTAGGATTAATTCCGGCATAGCCATAGATTAAATGGGTGCAAAACTGGAGAGCGGGTTCCAAGTCATTCAAAGTTAGTTTAGAGAGACCTGCAAGTAAACAAAAAAAAAAGTAACATAAAATAAACTTTCAGAAATTAATTACAAAATCTACATACTAAGTAAAAAAAAATGAATAAAAATTGTGCACATCTGATGGACTGCTAATCAAGTATATATTGCTTATATATATATTTTTATTTTAATTTCTGCAATTTTTTATGTCAATTTTCAAATCCAAATAATATTTTTTTTATGCCTAATTATTAAATAATTTTTATTCTTTTTATTCATATTTAATCTATTTTTTAATGATTTCAATTTAATGTTTGCACCTGAAATGCTTTTCCATATCTATAAAATTATAGACTTTTTAACGATATCTGATTTCTGATTTCTTTGAATTAGGAATAATGTTTTCATACTTGTTACTATACATAAAAGTAACTCTAAAGATTAACCGGGTATATATATATTTTGTTAAATTTATTTTAGTGAAATATAAATTTATTTTTTGTAAAGTTTCAAAACTGATTTAAAACTATTTCTGCACCTTTATATAACAATAAGTGGTACAGATCGGGTTTTAATTTATATATTAATGGGTTGGTTTCTCTGGAAATCGAAAACAACAAAAAAAGAGCCCCGAAAACCAAACAAATGAAATGGAGTAAACAACGCGGTTTGCATAACCAATTAACGCGGTGCAAAAGGCAAGTTGTGATCGTTTCAAGGTGGCTGACTCATCCAAAATTCAATTAACCACAATTTATTGCCATACATATGATGTATATAGGGGGGTTCAGTCAAGTTTTATTTTTCTATTTATTCTCCCCCATTCAACAATTGCAATTTGCGCAAAATTGAATTTAGAAAGTTTCATTTCATTATTGGGTGATCTTGTGACCTGTACCTTGCTTTTAGCATTGGCATATAAAAAGTGAAAATCATCTAATTGAATTGCCCAGTTTTGCCCAATAGTATATAGAACAAACAAATCTATATATATCTCTCTCTCTGTTGAAAACTAATTCTATTGACTAAACACTTGATTGAAGACACGTCAACGCTTTTTAATGCTGATAACCTCTTCAACTTTTGTTTGCTAAAAATATCAAGTCAAGATTGCCATTTTACAGGGAAAGAACTCTACATATATGCTATATAAATATATATATATGTATATATACATATATATATATAACTATATATATACATATATATATATATATAAGATAAAATTTCCCCTCATTAGTTAGTTACTTACCCTCACGCACATAGCTGCCACCATCGTAATAACAGAGCAAATGTGAGGTTCCCGCTGCGGCGTTACTTTGACCGATTACCAGAAGGCCCACAATTGCAGAGAGCAAGGCGAAGAGCTTCATGTTCAGCTACTAATTGAAAAACAAAAACAAAAGCAAATAAAAAGAAAGATACCATAAGAAAACAGCAAACAATTACGGTAATTAACAGAAATCGAAATTTAAAAAAGAGATACAAAAAATAACACATAATGAAATGGATCTTTCCAGTAGAAGCAAAATTACTTTCAAATGTAAAAAAAACTAGACCACTGTTGTTTGATGTCAATTAAACGAAACCATTTAGCTTGCAAAAAGAGATAAATATATTATGGTATTCGTTTTCCTCTAGTTCAACCGATTAAAATAACCTCCTAAATTCTATATTTTGTATAATTAGACAGATCGTAGGCAAAGCAATTTGGAATATGCATAAATTAAACATAAATAAATTAAAAGTTACGCCAAATTCGTCGAAAAGTTATCAGCACAGTAAACACACAGATAAAGAAAAATATGAAAAACAATGACAAAAATTCTATCAAATGACTAAATATCAATCATGGGACACTAATTATATATATAAATTAATATATGTATGTATGTATATGTATATTGAAATTGGATCACTAACTTGATGTGGTCGTATTAAGCGCAAAACTGAAACTGCGCGCGTCTCGAGGCGAGGCAATGTTTAAGTGAACTCGTTGAGAATTCAAAAAAATAAAAAAAAACAGATGAGAGAAGAAACTAAACTAAGGTAAAGACAAAATCAAAAACAAAAAAAAACAGCAACTACAAAGACAAACGCAATGAGAATGAAACGCGGCTTGAAAACAAAATCGAATCGAAACGGTCAACAAAATAAACAAGCATACAAGCAACACTTGTATGAAAACGGAACATCGATCTTTTGAATACCCTTAAAAACATAAATTTAATTTGATTTATAATAACAAAATTGAAAACTTATATTCCTATGCCAAGTAAATCGATAAAAATAAAGTATAAACTTTAAAATTCTTAAATTTTTAATTTAAAAAGAAACTATCGATAATCCTTGTTATAAAGGACAATATAAGAAATTTATTATTGTAAAATAAATAATTAAAATTAATGATAGTAACATTTGTGTAGACTGCTAAACCATTTAGCAAATAACTATTCAATCGTTCTAGTTAATCAGTCTAATCTGTCCAATTGGGTAGAGTATCACAACAAATGGCAAAATTTAAAAACGAGGTGTGATTGAAACAATTTCAATTTTTGGATTTAATTTAAATTAATTGAAATAACTCAAGGAGTTTAAAGTATTTCATTTTATTCTTAACCTCTTTAAGTTAAAAAGAAACCACTTATTTAGCTATTTTTGACTCTATACTCGACTGGAATTGTTTGAATAACATTTAATAAGTAATCATTATCAAACTTTTAATAAATTTATTAAAATTTATAAAGATAAAAAAACAATCTCTTGGGGTCAGTATTATTAAGCTTTTACTCAAACTCTATCAAATGTAAAAAATTTTAAGTAATTTTCACAATTTAGTCTAACATTTGGGTAAAAAAAAGTATTCTAAAATGAACTAAAATTAAATTTAAATATAAATTTTTTAACATCCCTCGTACCGAAATCCAAGTTTTAAGCTCTCAAAAAAAAGAAGACAAAATCTGGTTTAATTTCCATATTTTTGTTAAACCCCTCTCTCTATCTATCTCTTTTTCTCTGATTCTCTGTCTCTGTCTATGCTTAAAGTGTGCGTTGTGATTTAATGTTTGTCATTGTTGTAATATGTTTTTTCCTCTTTCCAAGTCTTGTTGATTTATATCATGATGTCATCGTTTACGTGGAATCGGACTAAGTAATTATACAATCAAACCTCCAGATCATATAATCGCTATATAAAACTCTCGTCTATACATTTATGCATATATCATAATAAAAACAACATAAACATTTGCAATATCTCTGATTATATATATAATAATATTCATAACAATGTATTTCTATTCGTATCTCGGTGATTTTTCCACAAATTGTTCACTCATCGAATCTGTGTTCTTTCCCTCTCCAGTTCTCTTTCTGTTGTTATCTCTCTTTGTGGTAATGGACCGATTTGATTTTTCATTATTCATAGTGTTTGTCTACATTTCCCTTCCCAAAATCCGAAATTCCAAATTCAAAATCCACATCACAAAAAAATACAAAAAAAAGTTGGGGGTCTACTAACGAAATCGTCGAGCGTCTTTATCAATTTATGTCAGGCAAAGGCAACGACACAGAAAAATATTAAACCAAATATCATCAGAGTGGCAAACGAATTTTATCTGTATACGACAATACAGTACCCTAAATATAGTCTTAAAAATATTAATTATGTCAGAAAATCCACTTTAGTAATTGTTATTTCAGAAAAAGTCAAACATTTTTCAATTATAATATACATTTTAAAATTTATAAAATCTAAAAAATGTACGGTTATATTAACCGTGTGTCTATTGGAATAAATACAAAATTCTTTTACTATCATATTGAATATTAAGTATTGCAATTTTTATTAATTATATTTATATCAAATTGAAAGTTAAATTGATAAAGAAAATAAAATTGAAAATTTTTATCTATAATATAGGGTGTAGATAAAAGATACGGCCGTTAAGCCCAAGACATATGAAATCTAGACGTTATAGTCGATCAATCCAGATGGTTCCGTTTTAGGCTTCATTTCCACCTAGCAATTTAATCCAAAAGGACCTAGGTAAATATGCTAATGAAAATGAAATGCCTACATTTATATTTAGATATTTTCATACTGATCACATTTTCTATATAACAATTTACAATTCAATTTATATACCCTTTTTAATGAAGGGTATAGAAAGGTCAAACACTGAGATCTTTGTCACATATTTAGTTTTAATTTGCTTGCTGCTGCGCCTTTTCTATATGTATGACTACAAAATATACAGATACATCATATATACATATATAAAAACTCATTTTTATATTTGAAAAATAAAAAAAAACGTTACGTTTGCTAAGGCGACGTGACTTATCTGCGGATTATGATTGAGGGATTTCAACTGGGTGAGGCAACTTGAACAGACAGGCCGGCATACGGACAGCGGCAGTAAGTAAGAGAGGAGGAGTCAGAGACACTTAATGGAATTTTAAATCGGTTTATTGTTTGCGGTCATTTTAAGATGATATAGATAAATTTATATATATGTATATATGTATGTACTATAGGTATATTTCCATTTTAATGAAATAAAAAATTGAGTTTAGAGAAATGTTTTGCTACCTATCGCTTCAAAATTCTATTGAATAGATAATTATGAAATATGCAAATTTAAAAATGAAATTTTGTTTATATATTTTTTTGACATTTTTTTTTTTTTTGCTTTCAATTATTGGATGCTAATTGAGACCTTTCACTCTTTGTAGTTTTCGTTCTAATTGTTTTATGTGATCCTTTGAATATTATCTTTATAAGCAAAAGTTGCTGTACATAAAATTTTCATTTGCTATAGGAGTATATAGTTTATCATTCTAAATATATATACATGAGCAAAACAGAAGAATCGGACTCATTGATAATATTACAGTAGTTTTAATAATAAGTAGTAAATATTTTTATTTGTTAAAGCAATTATATATATGTACAATGTAAATTAATAACAAAGTTCATATCATTTGACTCATTTTTTGATATAGTTTAATTTATTTGACTCATTATCTTACATAGATCATTTGATTTGAATAATTATAGTTCATTTTAGTTCATTTTATTTGACTCATTCTGTATGATACACTTCATAAACAAAAAAATGATAAACATATTTAATTAATTTTTGATTAAGAATCTGTAAAATATATATTCTTGTATTATTGGTTATTGATTATGTTTTACTTATTTTTCTTTTTTGGAAAATTGTCTGGGTACAATGGAATAGTTACACTTATTAAAATTAAATATGATTGTAAATTAATTTTTATTTGCTTGCCTAAAAGTAGGCAGTTAATTTTGTGTAAGGTAATTTTTGTGTTTTATTTTTTCCTTTCTTTTGTCATAATTTGAAATGACACCGAAACAATAACAAAAATGACAAAAAATAAAATAAATGAAGTTTAAATGTATTTGCAATTGTAATTAATACCATGTTAATCAAGTGATCAATGTGTGTGTGTATGTGTGTGTGTATGTGTGTGTGTGTGTGTGTATGTGGGCTGGTGGGAGCAAGAGCAAAGAAGAGTCGGTGGCAGGTCAAACAAATAATAATTAAGTAACAAAAAGCGACAATGAAAAATGATTTAACAATAAAATTCCATAAAATGTAATATAAAATTGTTGGTTGCCATCCAAGTGCAAGAGTGTGGGTTGAATGTCGATCAGCAGTGTGGATAGACGGGGGGAAAGTATACATATACATATATATACAAACAAATATACATACATATACATACATATAGTGAATTTTATTTATTTTTATTATTAAACGTGTAATCAGTGAAAGATAAACAAGAACAACAACAAATAGTTGATTTCAGTCATTGAAATTCTTTGGGTTCGCAATTTTTGCTTTTATTTTTTGGTTTTTGGAGTGCATAATGAAGCAGACAATGTGTGTGTATATGTGGGCGAGTGTGTGTGTGTGTCTGTAATTTAAACCAATTAAACACTCACCAAATAAACAAACAAAATGACAAGAATAACAAGGCGATAATGCTCTCCAACTATCCTTGTCTCTCTCTCTCTCTCTATCTCTCGCTCTCACAAACTCCCCTCTCTTTCTTCTTTTATCGCAGTCATTCCTTCTCTGTCTGTCTGCCATGCCAGTAAAGCTTGATTTCCAAAATGGCTGTGGACCACAAAAGGAAAACGAATGCATAATAAATAAATTTAAATACAAATAAAAGTTTACACACACAGACACACACACGCAAACTTTCGCACAGTCACACATACGCATGGGTAACCCCGCTGACCTCGTGCAACAAATGAAAATCGACAAATTAAACGCCAACAAGCAAAACAAACAAAAAAATTAAAAAAAATGAACAAAAATTAATATGAAAGAGCATTACGATTGTTCTTTAAATCGCATTTAAAATACTCTTTATACTGATTTTAAATTATAAAAGAAAAATTAACTCTATCTACTATAGAAATATATCATTGTAATATTTAAATTAAGGAGGGGACAAATTAATCTTTGTTAATGATGTAAACCAATGCTTTAATCGATTAATTCTAAGACATAATAGAATATCCATTTTCCGGTATTATACAGTATGTGACAGGTATTCATGGTTATTTTTATTATTAGATATCGGCATTATCTGTTACGATTTTGAAAACCTTATTATTCTCAATCCAAAACCCATTGAATAAATATAATCTAAAGATGGTTTATCTCCATTATTATAATCCTATTTATTAGATCTCACTCTGGTAGTTAGCATATTACTTAAAAAAACAGAAAATGTATTAACAAAATTGAACTCATTGACTCCTTTCCCCTATCTCTCAGTGTTATTCTGTAAAATTCTTTTAAATATAAAATTATGATTTAATTTGTTACTTTGAAAAAAAAAGGGCAAATATTTTAATTTGTTTTATTTTATAATTTAATAACTTATGCTTGGATGTTCATGTGTGTGTATTTGCTCATAAATGAATTAATTCATTAGTAAATGATAGTTATCTGGGGCTGTTAATTATGTTGGCGGATTTCTCTAATTAAATGTACGGCATATTTCAAATGTCCGGCATTGAGATAAATCGTTTTAAGTTTGTGATGATTTTTTTTTTTTTTTGTAACTTTAAGCAGGCAACAAAGCAAAAGTCAAACCAAAAAAAAATGTCAAAGAAAAAACAAAAAACAGCAAAAAAAAATAAACCCAAATAAAATTATGTGCAAGAGAGTAGAGAACGTTGATGATAAACAAAATATATATATGTATGTATAAATATACATATATATAAAATTGTTGGTTGCAACAGAAGTCGCCCGAGAACAGAGGCATGTCTGTCGGTGAGGCAACGGGTGTCAAGGGGTAGAGACGTGCAAGCAGCAGCAACATGTCGCCTAACTGAAATTTGTTTCACATATATATAAAAATATATAACATATACATATATATATATATTTGTGACGTTTCGGGATCATTGCCTGGAAACGCGAGTAAAAAAAAACTGAAGAAAAAATACATTCCAAATGGCAAGTCAAAGCATTGACTTTCAAATACCCTGCAGTAGATAAAGAAAGTATGCTTTATCACCAACAAGTGCATATTTATTTTCTATATTTTATTAAGTTACTTTTGTTATTTTCCGTGCCTATTCTTTGTTGATTTTCAATTCCAAAGGCAATTTGGTCAACAATTCAAAAGAGGTTTAACGATTATCAACGTTTTCCCTCTTACTATATCAAATTTCATCATCTTCAATATACCCATCTATTACCTCATGGGTATAAAAATACACATACTTAGAGAAAGCAGATGCAATGGATGTGATGGGTGATGGGTGTGGAGGGAGTTGAAAAGGCATAAAGTCAATGATGCACAACACTACGAGAGGCAACAACAAAACGACAATCACCCAGAAGCTGCATGCATGCATCATACAGGCATGAAGACGAGCGGCAGGAAAACAGAAGTTAAAATAAAAAATAAAAAAAAAAATATTGGAGAAGGTCCTGCTGGAAAACAGGACCAGAATGAGAAGCACGTGCACATTGCGCATACGCCTCATTGCATCAAGGGGACCGTGGGCGGAACAGTTCACTTGCTTTTTATGCATGAAATATTGTTAATATACGCAAGAAGAAAAAAAATATATGAAACTTGCAACAACATCACTAAAACAACAATAAAATAAAACTGCTTCCGTAGCTGTAACAAAAATTTGAACTTGAGATTTCTTTAATTTTTAAAGAAAAATATAAAGCATTGTGCATGGCATTCGTAGAGAGATCAAAAAATTTATTCTTCGATTAAAACAATTGAGAAAATAGATTAAATATCATTATAGCTCCTCAACAGTTCTTATTAATTTAATAATTTTTAATTTTAATTTAATTTATAAAATAAATCGATAACATATTATTATATATCCTTAATCGCTAGGAATTACCTAGTTAACGTCAAACCATTTTTACACATTCAAGTGTTGAGTGACTTAAAGAAAAATAAAAACGTAAAAAATTAAGAAAATAAAATCTTCTTTCATCCTTATAACCGAAAAGTCAGCTCTCTTACCGCTCACATGTCTTCGCGAATTTTGATCGATGACAGTCGAAGGCATTCCACACATAAATATTCCCACACAAAACTGATTGAATGGCTGAGTGAGTGAGTGACTGAAAGATTTTATAAATGATGTTGGCCTTGTGTAGCATCAACAACAAAAACAATACAAAGGCAAAAAAAAAACAAAAGACTTTGGCTTTTGAATGATGGCAGAAAACGTTGAAACTTTTTTGCTTAGATTGCTTTAGAAAGAGACAGAAATTGTGTTTTGTGGGTGAAGATTGGATACTACGCATAGATAAGCACCGATGTCTAAAGTTTTGATTGAAATTAATAATTTCCAATTGCTGTGTTAGTCAACGGCACATTCATCGACTTATCAGTCCTGTCCTTCAGTTTTGCCAACAAATTCCCAAGTCCAGTCGGCCATGCACAGTGGTTTTTAGTTCATCGTAAAATATTCAAACTTATAATGAAGGTATATCAGCTATGTGGTTCTTAGACATTTTGAAAGGATCTTTAAGATTTATATTCCAAAAAAAAATTTAATCTTTTGCTTTTAAATGGTATATTTTACCTTTTCATAGAACATTTTGATTTCGATATTAAAATTAGACCTACAAAAATAAAACGATATTGATTTTATTACGATTTAATTGAGAATACTTTTCTTTGGCTATCTATCTCTAACTTAAAGTTTAAATATTTCGGTGCCCCTCAATTGCTTTTTGACACAAAAAAAAAACAAAAAATTTTCCATTGGTCTTGGTATCTGGTTCCCATCAACGCGAGTGGCCGAAGGACAGTCAAAAGCGATAGCCGGATATTGAGTCAGCAACTCAGACACTAGGACTCAGACCAGGCACAACAATATTACCATTTATCAGTAACTGATTTATAAAGAGGGATTATGAGGCTTGAAGAACTGGCAGCAAGAATTACCAAAAGTTATATGAATATGCTAATACATATATATATATTATCTTTTTCAATTCTAATTTAAATTATTTAGTAAAATCTGTTTTTATTAAGAATATATAATATAAATATATTAAATTTTTTTATTTGTAGATCTTAGTGAATCATTGAGGGTAAATCCCCTTTGGATTCAAAACATTAATGCGCCACTGGATATCACCGACATCGACTTCAATGCCAGTTGTTGCTGTTTATCGTGACATATTTGCAGGTTTCATGATACGCAGGGAGCGGAGAGCAGCGGCTGGTGGATTGAGAGATGGAGCGAGTTGTTGCCAGGACTTTGCAATGCGGAAGTATGCATCCTCTTGGCTTGTTTCCTGCTATATCCCTCAACCAATTCGATCCTGTTGCAACTCTGCAAACATCTCCAACTCGATTTCATTCGGTTCGTATCAGAGAGAGAGACAACAGCAAAAAAAAAAATATTGCAGTAGATGCCAGAGAAAGGAGCGGCGAAAGGAAACAATGTAGATTGTGGGTGTGGGAGGGTGGGCTTGGTTGGTCGGGTGAATTTCCAATCAAAATCACTAAGCGTGAAACCAGGCGAAATTTTGCAGCAAGTTTTCAACAGCAACAAAAACAGCACTTGAAAATTTCCCTGCACTGCATAGATTTCCATTTTACAAAACAAAATAAAAAGAAATTACAAGAGCACAATAACAAAACAAAAAACAAAAGAAAAAGAAGAACAAAAGGAAGAAAAGAACTCACAAACTTTGCAGAGGCTTAAATATACTCTATAAAAGCTTGCACATCAAAACTTAAGTAGAGATCTAATTTCGATTGATACCAGAATCACACAAAATCAATTATAGAAAGTGAAAATTTAAGTTAACCAAATTACAGGAACAATTTTCGTTCGGTTAATAGAAAACTGAAAAGCCTTTCCCGTGACTAAGCAATTTATGCAACAATATGACCAAACGAATAAAAAGAGTTAAATGTTAAAGTTTTTTTTAAAGAAATTAACTGGTATTAAGTTATAAATTTAAACGATTTTGAAAATTTTACTTAATATAAATATTCAAGAGTCAAAGAAGATGCCTCAAATGAAGACTAAAAGTAAATGTTAGTGTACTTTCCTGTCCAGATCCTGTTCAATTATTATCCAACCGCTTATCGAATTTAATATACCCTACTAGCTTGATGGGAATAGAGTACAAACATTTGCCTACATATACATATATAAAAAGAGTGAGAGAAACCAATTATAAACTGATAAACATGCACTTGGCGATACCAATACGAGAAGGTTGTGAGTGGAGTTGAGATCTTGTTACATCATTCTGGCGATGCCACAGAGTTGCGTTATTGTTGTTGGACTACTGTTGTCCTGAACTTTGTGAATTCAGTTTAGTTTTTTCCCCTCCCCCTTCCCACAACTCCTTTCACTCAGAAGACAGTCACACAGTTGCATTTGCGGTTGCACGCATATTTCTTTGCAAGTTGCCCATTTTGCTTGGCCATATGCAACTGGCAGCTTGATTTCAAAATTCCTCTGTTTAACCATTTTGGCTCTTTCCACTATAAACCTAAACCGCAACCTGCCAATCAAAAACTAGCGCTCATTGTTTCCCATCCTCACGTGCCTGGCAATTATCTTTAACGGTGGCTAAGAGTTATTTAAACGTGAATCCAGGTTAAATGTAAACGAGAAACTTATAAAAGTTAAAGATAATTTTAAATATTGGCACCAATCTGCAAAGAGTTTGATCAAATAAATTAAAACAAATTAATTGATCTATCAATCATTCATTCATATTCAATTTGTGTAAATAGTATATCAGAACTTGTATGAATACAATGGAGTGTAGAGTGTTTTTGAAAATGTAGCAATGTCTTGAGTTGTCAAATCGATAACGTGGCTGACCAATCCATTTAGTTGGCTGGTTGCACGTTGACCTTTGCATGCAATTTTCCCCCCGACGCAAACTGCAGACATAACCTTCGGAACAAGAGGTTATGTCCGGTACCGTCAGCATTTTGTGTATATTATATACAATGTATCTGCATGGGAACGTGAAAATCCTGGTTCTTTCTCTCCTAAGGATGAAGAAAAAGGATTTAATGTAGCATCCAATCTATATTTTAGTTGATAGCTTTCCACTTACCCCTAAGTCTATACGTGGGCCAAAGTCACCAAAGGCTTAGTGGCATCGTGTAGAGTGTTGAACGAAAGAAATAAACAGAGTCTGGAACTTGTTCAAAAATGGGCCTAGTCAATCATCTCTCTGAAATGAAGAGATGGAAAACTACAGCTAAATTTTTGTATCACATTTCAAACTTACTTTTGTGTTGTCTCTAGCTTTAGTTTTTGACCAAGTTAACAAATCACCTCTCTGAAATGAAAAGATGAAACTATCTCAATTCATGCGACACATTTACACATTAACACATACTTTAGTTTTGTTTCTAGCTTAAGTTTATTTTCACTTTAAATTTTGATGTACTTTTTTTTGTCCAAACGATGTTGACTGCTTCACTTATCGAAGTAGAATGATTTGACTAGAAATACGCCTCGTATTTATACAAAAATTTCATGAATTTTCATTTGTCGACGCCAACTTGGGTATAGAAAAAAATAATCAGTGACTCAAAAAGGGTTACCAACTTGACTGAGTAGAGTTGTCGAATCATTGAAAAAAGAAGAAATTAGAAACTTAGTTTTATCTATAAAATACTTTTGTTTAATAAAATCAAATGTATGTACTTTGTTTTTTATATTTTATATAAAATTCAGTTTATATAAACAAAATGGGTGAGAAACTTTTCTTACAGGTGCTTCGTAACATTTAAGCTCTTTTTATTCATTTTATTTTCTTTTAATATATTCTTGCTTTTAGTTTTAATTTAATTGAAAAAGTTCATCGAAAAATGTGACATCAGCCATTCTTTGCTTTAGATGTCAAATCTGAAATCAAAATAAGCGCTGAGAAAGTTGTCAAAAATATTTCTATTTAATGCTAAAAATTTCAATTGAAGAATATTAATAAATTGCAAAAATTTTTAAATGCAAATACTTATTAGAAATGGCAAGCGAAACACTTTTAAAGATATGGATAATCGGGAATCGAAAGCCCATAACTTTATCAACATTTAGATCGACTTCGTAATGGCTATATAAATCTGTCGATTATGGTCATATAATTCCCTTATACGATGCTTATGAGTTTAAGAATTTGAGAAACATAATTAATGGATTCGTCCATAAATATATTTTTTCGATTTTCCAACTCTTCAGCCATGATAAATCTTCGCTTCACCCATGATTGTGCGTATGCTTAATCTAGTTGAACAGAAGAAAACAAAAAAAGTTAAACAATGACCATTTATATTGGTGTCCACCCATTTTAACCCACTCAAAGATGCATTGCAATTGTTTTATTTTTTTTCTTCTATGCCCTTTCTCCATTTTCTTAGCTTTTTGCCAATTTTTCTTTTTGCCGGTTTTTTCTTTTTGTTTTTTGTATGGGCCATTACTTTTGCTTTAACTTGCACTTAGCCGCTGACAAAGCACAAGCCAGAAGACAACGCAACTGATGGAAAAAGGGTTTGAGATTGGGAAGCGTGGCTTTAGTCTCAGGCTGGATTCCGGATTGAGCGAGCGGCTTGTATCATTACTCTCTTTCTCTCTCTCTCTTTCACTATCCCTCTCTGTCGGCAAGTGCATGAGTTGACAATCCAGTGTATTGGCTGCCATTTTTGCTCAAGGAGCACACACACGCACACCATAAAAAGACAAATATTGCACATGTCATTGATGTGCGGTGAGTCGTAGTGGTGGCAGTGGTGGGGCAGACAGGTGGTAGTGATGGACAAGGTTCTAGGAGTGGAGATGTGAAGAGTAGTAGTGGGGACTGGTTGGATTCCGATGGGTTCAGGTTGTCAGTTGTGGAAGTGAACTTTCCTGGCCATGACTTATTCATGTCAACCGCTGACAAACGGCTTGTCGAGCTGGAAATGAAGCCAGAAATCTTTGAATGCAGCTGGTCTCTCTCTCTCTCTCTATGTCTCTCTCGCGCTCTCTCAATCTCAATCTGAAGTTGAAGTTGAAGCCGAGTCTTCAATCAGTCAACAGTAAATGCAGGGCCGGAGTACAGTGATGGCAAGAATCACTTTTGCCAATGGCACTTTACCCATTTGGTTGGATTCATACCTCCACTTCACCCTCCTTCACTACTCTCCCCCCCTACCCAATACTAATGAACTGTCACATTCAGTAGAAAGACAGAACAAACGAGAGCAGAGGAATGCTTGAGTAGGAAATGGTTAGAAGAAGAGTGTGTGTGCGTTTCTGTGTGCTTGTGTGTGTGTGTGTATAGATGGAAACCTCGTCAGGTTGTTTTGTTAAGAATGGCTGTGCGGGTGGTCCTCAAATCTCAAGTGCTCATATATCTTCTCCCAGTAGTGCGCTTAAATTACACTAAATCACAGCCAAACAAATTGAATTTTAAGTTGGCCAAGGGAAAAACCGCAATGCAGCCAGCCGCCTCTTTGGATGGAAATCACTTGAAAATCATTGTGGAGTGGGCTCTGGTCCAACAGCTGGGTCGGTGAAGGATAGCGTATAGTAAGTAGTATGGTGGAATGGTTGAAAGATGTCTGCAGCCAGAAATCTTTGCCAAAATGACGAAGCATCCATAGACTTCTATTCCTACCAACCACATGCCATCCCTTTTTTTTCTCTGCTCAGGTGTCTTTCATCTTCATCTTATTGTATTTTTGAGGCTGTTTCTTTTACCATACCACCCAAACAACCACCCACTTCATTGCCACACAGACATTAGGCTGACAAACAATGCAGCGCACCACCCACCACCCCTTCCCCCTTTTATGTCTATGTGTGTGTGTATGTGTGTGCTTGGCCAGATTGATGTCAGGCAACCAACACTTGAAATTGCACTTAGTGGGTGGCCAGAAGCCAGAAATCGCCCGTTACTGGCAATAGAACAAAAAAGCTACCACCAAAAAAAAAAAAAAAATAAAGGAGGGAAAAAGATTTCACACAAAGCAACAAATATGTTAGTGGCAGAGGTCGTTCCTGGACCAGGTGACTAAGTGATTTTTAAATAGAAAATTATGGAAATTTAAAGCAACAATCTAGAAATGATCGTTCGCCAACTGTGGTCAAAGAAATAACAATATCCTTTCAGGCAGGCTCCTAAGAAACTAAAAAAGGGCTATAAAAAAAAGGTTTTTTTTTTGATAGCATAATTAACATGACCTCTTAATTTTTACAGTATGCTTTAGTTTTTTTATCGTATTCTTTTTTTAGAGCCAAAAATACTAGCCGCTAGATGGCGCTTTTCGCTACTAAAGATATTATTTTAGTTGCCTAAAATTTATAAAATATTCAAAATAGTTACGTACGATATGGAATCCTTAAAGTTGCGATCATAATTCATTATGCAACGATCGCGTAAGGTTACAAGTTTTTGATATTTCCTTGCGTTTTGCTTGTCCTTCCGTTTCATTTTCGTTTTTCTTTTCTCCCTTTTCTTTGCCGGACGAAAGGACTGATGGACAGAGGGAAGGAAAGGCGTTGACTAACGAACACTATCAGTTAAATCTGAAAATTGCACTTGGCAACGTGTTCAACGTGCTGCGGGGCATGCTGTAAGGGCAAACAGTACAGGGTGAGGAGGGGGGAGTTGTGGCGGGTTGACATGCAAACATGCATTCAGAATACAAGCGGGGACACCACTTAGCCAACACCAACACCACCACCACCACAACCTGCCTGTGGCAAAAGGGTGCTGGTGAGGAGTGTCAGTGTTTGTGTGGCTGGCAGGGCCACAGAGGGAGGAGCGGGTCGCTGTCGGGTCATAGGGCCATACCAAATTGCTTTGCATTACACGCCGTTCAAGCCGCGAAGGATGTTGACGTTGAATAAGAAAAAGAAGAAGAAGGTTTGGGTAAGAAGGTCCTTGTGCAAATCTTTTGTACCTCAGCTTTCACAATTTTCATTTTTTATATAAATTTCATTTTTTTTTGCCCCCTTTGCTTGATTTTTTTTTAACTTTTCGCCGCAGATGCTATCAATATTTATCTTCTTCCTCCTCTTTAGCTTATACTTGTGCCCAGCAGGACCTCGGCTTTTGTGTCCTTTTTGCCAATGTGTTTTTTTTGTGTGTGTGTGTGTGTTTTTTTTATTCTGTTTCTTTTGCAACAATATTTTCGCTTCTGGGAGATTTCATATCATTTATCAGGCTTGACGACAAATTTGTCATTCTGAATCTGTCAATTTCTGCTTTATTAATATTATACGATTTCCCCCATCTTTAGACTCTAGCACTGTCATCCAACTACGCCCAATAGACCACTACTAACCCACTCCTTTATCCTGCCACCCACTTACAACTCCTTACCACATAAGGGCCAGATTCTGGTAGATTTTCACTTACTGAGATTTGATGAACCCAAGAACCAAGTTGACAGGCTAACCGCAAAACGCCTTAACCAAACGGTATGGGTATAGTAGGAAAGTGGGCGTGGCATTCAGACATTTGACTTGCTGTTGACAGTTGTCTGTCTGTCTGTCTGTCTGTCTATCTGGCTAGCTGTGTGTGTGTGTTTTTGTATAACGTGTGCCACCTGTATGAGATGTCAGTAAGAGATGAGACATAAGACGCCGCCTTTCCCTTCTTTTCATCTTGTTTTTTGGTTTATTTTTTTTTTGTTTATTGGGCAGCAGAAAGGCGGATTTGTTAAGAATCGGGTTCAAGGAAAGGGCAAGTGAATTTATTGCCTCCTTGTAAATTGGCGCATAATTCAGTAGATGTGTTTTTAGTTGACAGGCGGTAAATGGGGTGTGGCAGACAAATTGTTTAAGTCTAATTGAGTTGAAAATAAAGAATAAAAAAATGTTTCCCTATTTTCTTTTTAAGTTAATCAATTTTTGTGATAAATATGTACATTTATGTACACACTTAGTGAATCTTTACTGTAATTGTCACTGGTTTTAAACCCACCCATTTGGGAATTATTCATGTGAAATGTCAAACGATTTCTAATCAAATCAAGTTAACAGTGAAAAAATGAGGCCATAAACAAGCTTTTTCCTCTGTCATGACATAGAGAATGTAAATGGTAGATAAAGAGAGAGAGAGAAAGATAGGGACAGGGATAGGTCGATTGACACCTGTTTACTCATGCCCTTCCCTCCCCTCATCTTAACCCCAAGTAACAAATTGTAAACGTTTTCTGCCTAAAGAATTTTATTGATGGCATAAATAAAAAGCACACCAGGACAACAGGACATCCATATATGTATGTACATGCATATATATTGAGTGGAATGACTCTAATACGATAGACATTGGGTAACGGGACATGGCTTCATATTGCTAGCATTTGGTAAAGAGGTGTATCTAAATAAATGTTTATGATACGGCACAGGGAGGAGTGAAGTAGAGGGTAGAGTAGATTGGGTATAACATTGCTTAATCTCCGCACATTTGGCTATTGTCCTGCCCATCGTCCTGCGCATATCAATAGACATTTTTGTCTCTTAAATAAAATCATGCGACACACAAACACACACATAGAGCCAATAAATGAAAGAGATGGCAAATGGACCGTAATACAAACACATACATAGATATATATATAGAGAAGATATAAGAGCCATATTCCCCCCCACCCATCTAATAAAGCAATCAAAAAATAATTCAATGAATTTTTATTGCCAAATTATGTTAAAGTGATTTGAATGCGGTAGCAATTCATGATGATTATGCCAAAGTGATGCGAAAGGACGACATAAGGAAACCATGCGGCGATATGTGTCATCACGTCTGAGAAGAAAAAGAACAACACTATATAGGTAAATATATGTATATAGATACAGAGGGCTATAACTATTATATTTCGTCCAAGTTATTACGTAAATAGTTGTAGAAATCAATATATGTAGAGTCTTATACAAAATGGAACACCTTATTGAAAATAATCGAAGAAATTAAATATAAATATTAAATTCATCAAATTATTAAATTTATGCCATTATGAAACAATGTGTTATGTTCAACTTGTATAGTTTTAAATTTCTTCACTTCTTACCCGTTCCCGCTGTTCCATTAAACACGCCAAGAACTGTACTTAATTTGAATTGTTTTTTAAGGCGCAATGGAAACGGATCGCTAGTGCGTCTTTATTGAGAGAACAGTTGACTTTTCTTTTATATATTATATAACATTACTCAGTGGCTTTCCTGATCTCTCCAAGTGGTTGCTTTATATATACAAACATATATACCCAAAACAAAACATGTTTAAATGTTTTTTCCTTTTCATACTGGTCCAGGGCATGTGGATCCACATAAAAGGAACATTTTCAATAATGAACAGATCATCGTACAGTGATTCTATGAGTCTTCTTTTTTTGTTGTTGAATTTAAATCTCAGTAACTTCACACAAAAGTACTTAGTATCATTAACAAGTTAAAAAAAGAAAAACCAAAAATACTGAAACTCAACTATAAACGAAAATATATTGAGGACAAAAATAGTTTTGGGAAAGAAGTTTTTTTTTTTTGTTTTGTGTGTCTTGGTTAATTTTTTTGTTGCAAGTTTTTGTGGCTGTGCAAGTTGGCGGCGCCTTTTTGCGTTGACAATATCAGGGCCACTATCTTACTCTCTTCTTTTTTTTAATGTTTTTGTTTCGTTTTTACCCCGCCCCGCTCTTTCTCTGACTCTCACTGTTGCCTTTGTGCTTACAAATATTTTTCGTCAAGTTGTCAAACTGACAGACACCAACAACAACAAGAATAAAACTTGAGCAAATTAATTTAAGCGCCGCATGCAAAACATGCACGCAAAGCAAAAGCAAAGTATTTTTCGCACCTCCACAAACACACACACACATTTTTATATATATGTATGTACATATATATATACAAGATATACACAGAACATGCCATATTTGCCATTCGCTCCCTCAAGCTACACAACAATTATTATACTGCATATGTACACTTAAAGAAATTTTAAATACAAATTCTTTTATTATATATTCCATTGTATCATTATTCCAGAATCTAGATATGTAGGGAAAATATGTCTTGAACATTCCAACCAACTAAAATTTACTATTTTTAATGTACACTTAGAGAAACAGTTGGCTAAACTATAACATTCTGAAAATGAATTTGAAATTAAAAATCGATAGTGATTTTTTTTAAGTGTATACGATTAAAGAGTTTTGTTGATTGTTTCGAACACGAATGACAAAACTAAAGGAATTGTCGTTGGGCGCTCACGATTCCGCCAACAACATCCAACTGCAATATACATATATAATATATAACTTGAATCTTTGTGCCATATATCTATGCATATATTTTTACAGTTAAAGAGCGAAAATTTCTTCCAGTTAAAATTTCGGAAAATTTTAATTTAAGAGAAATAAGTTATCGAAAATATTTTTTTATTTCTTAAAATTTAAAAAAAAATTAATTTGTATATTTAGTACAAAATATGTTAATTTTTTTAAACTAGGTTTCTAGTTTTATCCACTTACTTAATTTTTATTTATTAAGTATTTTATGTTCCTTTTGATAATATTTGATACTTAGGTGCTATTTTGCCAAAGATTTCTTTTCCAATTTTTAATAAAGGAATATTTCAAAGCTTTTACTGTATATACATATATATACACTTATATACATAAATATATGAATTGAAATATGTATATAGAAATTTAGACATACATACTATATTTGTAGGAAATGCAACTTGGGAATTTTTTTTGTTACCTTTTCGGTGTCTTTTTCAGCAACAACTTGGCTGTTTATGTCGCGTGCTCGTTATTTGACATGCCACGCCCACACCTTCACATAAACACACACACATACACAAAGACATATACAGGAAGAAAACTTTTTACATATTTGCTTAGAAAACTGTCTGAAATAAATCATATGCAGCTACTTCTTAGCTCACACAGATACTCACAATGACACTCACACACACACGTGCAGAGACACCTTAAGGCATTCATTTGTTATTGTTATTGCTGTTGTTCTTGTTGTTGTTCATCTTCACTAAATGGGAAAAGTTCAACTTAATTAGCGCTTAAGAAAAAGTTTCCATTTTTCTTAGCTTTTTCTCGTTTTCTCTTGTTTTTGGTTTTCGTGGTTGTTGTTTTTGAAATTTCCACCATTTGAAATTGTCAATAATGAGGTGAAATGTAAATAAGTCTAAAGTCTGGAAAATACACTTTGAGCTTTAACTTGAATCCTTATACCATACTTAGTGTTATCCTTTATGTGTGTGTGTGTGTGCGGGCAAGGGGCACGCAGGACAACAATCGCATTTGAGGTTAAACGGAAACGAAAATTGCTTCAAATGGCTGCAGATCGGAAAATGGCCGAAAGGCAAAAACCTTTCACACACACACACACACATACATAGATATATATTTATATATGTATGTACCTTACCCCCTCCTTCTATTACATTCGTATTGGCCCATAGAGTCAATACCAAATGGCAATCCCCCAAATCCAAAGAACTTCAAGACGACCGAGTTGCAGTTGTGAACAACTTGGTACGGTTCGGTTGGCTAATGTCTGTATGGAGTTGCGCTGTTGTCCTCTGGCTGTTTGTTGTTCAAGAAAACGAAGGAGATGAAAAGGAAGACAACAACAACGAGAGCGAAAGAGGAATGAAGAAGCATTACGCAGACTCAACCAAGCAAAAAACACAAAACTACAAAAATACAAACTGCAATGCAATGCCCAAAGAAAAGCAAAAAGAAACAAGAAATCAAATAAATAAACATTCATGTATAAGAATGTTGCACACTCACACAACTATACTCACACACACACACACTAACAAATAGACCTCATTGTCCTGCTGCTGTTGTGGAGAGTAAAGTTTCTTGCCGCAAGGCTGCTTCAAATGTTTTATAGGTGATAGAAAAATATTTTGCGAACGTGATGAGAATTTATCGTTGCCATCGAAGGCAACATCAAATGGACTAAAAAAATCAACATCAGCAACTACAAAAACAACAATAGCAACCGGCAACAAGAGGGACACACTAACACATTTTAGCTAAAAAATATGGCAGAGCATCTATATAGTCCTTGGCAACGGCAAAACGCTTAAATAAACTGGCTGTAAATGATATGGTTGCCGCCCAACAGCTAACTGCAAGGCAGTAGGTAGAGGAAGACAGGAAGAGGGCGCCCGACAAATAATGCACAGAAATTATGTTTTTTTCCAGAACCTCACCTTATTTTCTCTTCGTTATATTTTAAAATTGAGCAGTTTCTTAGTTGGAGTCAAGTTTTGGTTTTTCTCTTTCGTATTTCAAATAATTTGTTTTGACTTCTATTTAAGGCGTTCCGAGATTATTACTAGATGCTTTATAATTTTTAAAGCATTTTAAGGTAACCTAAACGAGACCATACCTAATTTGAATAAATTTGTATTAATCTAATGTAAGTAACAAAATTGACTTTATTTCAACTAATCCAACATAACCCTACCAAACCTCATCTTACCAAAACTGACCTTACCGAACCCACCACAACCGAACTTTAGCTTATCAAACCTAATCTTCGAAAACATATCCCCATTGAACTTAACCTAACTCAGCCTAATCTAACTAAACCTAACCTTACCAAACTTAACCTTATTTAGGTTAAAATATTTATAATCTTGCTAGAAAACCTAAAGAAATATTATTTGTGTTCGAAAAA
The DNA here is from genome assembly GCA_037075365.1 of Drosophila emarginata. Taxonomy (NCBI): domain Eukaryota; kingdom Metazoa; phylum Arthropoda; class Insecta; order Diptera; family Drosophilidae; genus Drosophila; species Drosophila emarginata. Next base: position 771,226 of record JBAMCD010000160.1, read on the forward strand.
GCAACCTATTCTCTAACCTAACCTCAAAAAACTTAGCTTAGTTTTTAATCAAGGAAATTACCAAAACATTCAACATTGATCGAAAAAAGTCCTAGCCCAATGTAACCTATTCTTACCAAACTTAACCTTAATTAACTATACCGAACCTAACCTAACTAAAATTAAAGTCTTTTTAGTAAAGCAAGAAAACTTTACCTACCGAAACTTAACAATATGGAAATTAAGGCTGAAAGCATAAGGATATTTTATGTTAGTTTCAATAATTAAAAAAACAAATCAAAACTATTTAAATTCGATTACTAATTACAGCTATTTGGCATTGAATCGAACCAAATTTTAGAGTTCTTAATTTCATTTATATCCCATGAACTCTAACTCGACACCATTGTTATCTTATTCGTTTTCCTTACTTTGTTTTTGGTCTTCTTTGAACTTTAGTTTAGTCTTTGTGTTTTTTATTTTTCTTTCTTTGCAAATTGATGGTCTTACTGTGGCGCTGCAATTAATTCAAGTTAAATAGTCTCTGTTTCATAGAATTCAATTAATATTAATTTCGCTCGGCCTGCAGGTATACATAACGAGTGGGAATGAACCACTCTTCCGTTCCTAAACTGCATTTCATTTATTTCGCTTAATGTCAAAATGGAACATTGGATTGTGTTGTGGAAAGTGTTGGGGCATTGGATACGAAATGATGCTGTGCAGCAAGTGACATATTGAAGAACTTAACAAACCGTAAGGAATGAACATTAAACAGGATGTGTGCGACTGTGGACAATGTGACAAGTCCTTGGGATCATTGTTGTAAGGGTTGATTGTATTGCTGCTTGAGTGGAGTGCGGGTTGTGTGATTTTTGTTTAAAAGAGGACACACACATCCAATACAGAGAACATAGCACAGAGCAGAGGGTCGCTGGCAGGTCAATGTCTCAGTCAAACAATTCGAATGAAATCCTGGCCAGCAATGAACCTTTACAAATTGAAACGCGTTGATCCTTTTTTTTTCTTCTCTCCTCCATCTTTTCTGTTTTTTCGTTTTCTTTTTGAAGAAGGCGGCAAATTTTTCTCTGCTTGGTGCGAATAAAGTGTGTGTGTGTGTCCGTTGGGCAAGGGATGGGAGGGAAAAAGGGAGAGACAGTAGACACACTTATGATTTTGTGTAGATGTTGACTTTTTCTTATTTGTTCGCTTGTTAACTTTAAACGCTGTAAATGGCTTAGAAAACTGCCAACAACAATATGTCCATACATATATGTTTGTGGCGATTTGACATCTCTGACAGAAACTGACAATTAGTGAGGGAACTATCGAATCAATTTAATGATTTTTTCGATTTAATTTTGATTTTTTTTAATCCCATTTATTTAACATATTTTCTCTGCTCTATAATTGTGAAAGAAGTAAAATAAAAGTCATTATCATATAACATAAAGTAATCAAAAAAATCGTGTAATACTCTAATCTTTTTACTAAATGGTTGAATAATAAATATATTTAAAATATTTAATAAGCTTTCTGTTTTTGGAAATTCATATTGTACTTAATAGAAACTTTTCAAATATTGTAGTTAGCTTCGCTTTGTCATTATCATAATTATTTTTAAATATATTCTTTTGTTATTTTTATAATATATCTCTTGCTTGTTTTCTTTTTTATATTATGCAATTAATCGGTAAAAATATCACACATCTCTAATCAGTTGATGGGAACTTTCAGTTTTGCACCCCAAAAACCAAGCAACAAATTGGACACAAATAAAAATGCTATTGACACAGTTTGTCAAAATGCCAAACTGTCCTTTGTCCTTCTGGGTTTGTCATCTGTTTGTATGAGTGTGTATCTATGTGTGGAATGTTTGTGTATGTGTGTGTTATTGTGCGTTTGTGTTTGCTCATCGAAATAAGCTTGATAGAGTTGTTATGGCTGATGCCATTTGTGCTCATCGCTGTTGATTTGTTTTGGCTCCTCCTGGGGCCAAAGCCAGGTTAAAAGGGGCCAAAAGACAGAAGAAACGAAAACGAAGCGAAACAAAACAAAACAAAACGAAAAGAAAAGAGCAGTCAGTCGAGTGTATTAAACGTTTGCCCCCTACAAAAAAATATATGTATATCTATATATGTGTTTTCTCTTTCTCTCTCTCTCTCTCACTCTTTCCCTCGTTCCCTATATCTGTCTTACTCATTGACAATGATGAAGTGTTGACAAATGTGTTAAGGGATTTGCGGTTGGTTGGACTTTCGTTTTCATTTTCATTGATGATTTTTGAGTGTGTTGTACTTATTGCTTTTGATTTACTTGAAAACTGCTTTAAAAACACTACCCAATGAATTACTAATAGAATTAGTCTTTAGATATTGTTGAATATTCTTAAGTTGTATGTTTTAGTTTTATTGCAGGTGATGCAATTTCTTTTTAGGTTTTTGCACTTTCTTTTTCCTTTTTCATTTAAGCTGCTTAAATTCAATTATGAAAATAAAATATGTTCATACATTGATGAATGCATAACAAATTTTATATGGAGATGAATACTTAATGATACCCAAGACACTAGGACAACGAGTTGTGGAGACAAAATATTTAATTACAACAACAACAGAATTATTTTTCTGAAAAGTTTCAGATTTTATGATGTCTATGGAAATTCTCTAAAATAAATATTTTTAAGGATTGGTTCTTTATTTGCTCCTCTTTCACTGCAAGTAGCAAATCTCACTATTTTAGCCTATTTTTGAGCTCAGGTTTATACATATGTACATACATAATGAAAGAAATGATTTTGATTTTAAATAGTCGTTGTTTATACAACAACAACCAAAAAATAAATACCCTAGACTACTTTTGGGCTTAATTTCAGTTGTTGTTGTTCTTGTTATTGTTGTTGTTTCGCCCGTATTGCTGTTGCTTTCTTTCATGAAAAATGTAAGTATTTAACTCGCCAACAAAGGCCGCATTAACTGTCCCAAGCAACCACAGCCAAAAAAAAAAAAAAATAAAAGAAAAAAACAAAGAATGAGAGTGGGTGAGAACATAAAGAAGCAGAAGCAAGAAACGAAGGGGATAACAGGAGAAACGAGAAACGGTAAACGAACAGAGTGGTCCATAGGTGCATGGGTAGAAAAAGGTAGTAGTCACTGTGGTAGTAGTTGCCTGCATTGAATTGCATTTAATGCATGGCCAACATAATTTTAATGAGTTTTTGCTCTTAATCCGTTTGCAAGATGTTGTCAATGAGCCTGCGGCAATGGAAGCAGCAGTGCCTCTACTATCCGACGCCAAACACCCCCTCGCCACAACCCCCACCCCCTTGTCGTTCTTCCAGGGGCTGTGCCAGAGGGTTTCTTTCTTTCTGCATTCCATATTGTATACTCATCACACACCCACTGAATGAAATGGTATATTTAGATTTCAAAAACTGTGAGATAAAAAAAATATAAATAAATTTTTAAAAAATAATGTATTGCTTGATCAGCTAGAATTAACAGTACGTTTAGCTTATATAAAATTGTTTCCCAGATAGGATGTCCTTTGTTGAATCTAATGAAATATTCAAATACTAACGATACTTAACAATAACGTATAATCAAATTTTTAAGCTCTACATATACATACATATATGTATGTATATGTAATACAAAATTCGTTGCACTTATGGTAATATATAGGGTAATTTCAAAGTCGTTGCCACAATCTAATATATGGACTTTTGTTGTTGTTGTTTTCTTGTATTTTTTTTTTTTTTTTTGTTTTTGTTGTACGAAATTCTTTCATAATACGGCGCCAACGGCCTGCCTGTCATCATTTCACGTTTCACATTTTCCGCCAGCTTGAGTGTGTGTGTTGAGTATGTGTGTGTCTGTATATATGTGTGTGTGTGTGAGTTTCCATGTTTTCTTTCTATCTGCGCTGCTACAATTTCCCTTATGGCCTTTAGCAGTTTTCAGTTTTTTTATTATTATTTTTTTGTTTTAATAATTTTTTTTCGCCGTCTTTGTTTGTTATAATTTTCCGCTCTTTGCAGCATTTTAATTTGATTCCACAAAACATTCATTTATGTCGTGGACATTCATACTTTAACCCTTTCGAAAGAAGCATTAGCTTTTGTCAGATGGAATCTTAATCACATTTAAAAATCTGAATTACATATTGTTTAAAACTTAAGTTTGAAACTACTTTCCTATTTTTAATAATGGACATAATAATTTATTACAATCAGCTAAACAATTTATTATTATTTTATTATATATTAAGATTTGCTCGTAAAACTGATTTGGTTTTATTGTTTTAAATTTAGATATGAAAAGAAAACCATTTTGCAATCAAATCGAAAAGGCTTTTTCATTATGAACCATTAGGTTAAAAGAAGTGTATCAATATTTTGTTGCAATCCAAATTTTCTCTTATTTTCATTTGCATTGTGATTTGCCCAGGGCAAGTCTACATTAAGCATTAAATAATTACTTTATATATATTTTTTTTTATTATATATGTACGTATGTATATATATATAAATATATATATATATATATATTATTTTTTTGCTTCTGCTGACTTTTATTGTTCCATATTCATTTGGATCATTGTGGCATGGCATTTCATATTTTATGGGGGGCGGGGTTCACTCCAAATTGAATTCCTTAGAAAATTTTTGGGCATTGGCATTTTGTTGCAGCCGATAACTGAAATTCAAAATCCGAATTTCAAAATCTAAATGATTGAGATGCCAATTAACCAATAAATGTGCTTAAACACAAAGCACTGCAAGCCTCTGGATCAGTATGCAACTAACCCATAGCCACCCATTCATCCATTTATCCAACCATCCAACTGTCCATCCATCGTTTCATCAAGCCATCCTTCTTGACTGCCTTTGAGTGAAGAATTTTGTGTGAAAGCCTTGAAGGCAAGCGAATTCAAAGCGCAAATCAAAGCGCATTTTGGCTTAGAATTTTCGACCCATACTTCAACTTCTGCTCCCTGCCCTCTCCCATATACGGCAGCCCGCTTACGCTCTTTTGACCTGGTTTGCGGTGATACCAAATCAAAATCAAAGTGGGAGCTAAGAAAAGGAATATTTATATATATATATATATATATATATATATATATATATATATATATACATATGTATATATATTTATTTGTAGATATCTGCTCAGGAAAATGTAAAATATTTTCAATTAATTTAAGCGGCAAGCTTTTCAATTTGAAATTTGCAATTTCTATTTAACAGAAAAATTAAAATATTTTCATTTGATGTGCCCGGCCCGTAGTCGTCCAATTGCCAACTACCCTCCATCCCCCTTTCGCTCAACCCACTCTTCAATTTACCGCCAACTTCCCCCAATCCTTTTTTCATTTAATTTTGCGTCTCCGTTTGTTTGTTTAACACTTGAGCGGAGAATGAAACCGAACCGCAGGCCGCAAGACCAAGGACAAGAAAAGGAAACTAATAACTCTCCCCCTCTCTCTCTCTCACACACACACACATTCTGTCTCTGTCTACTTTTTGGCTTTTCCGGGTTTTGTTTATTCAAGAGTTTGATTTTTGTAAAAATAATAAAACCAAAAAGGAAAAAGAATGAAAAAAGAAACCAAGACTTTTGATGCTAACTTTTTGAGCTGCTTCAGGTGAAAGTTGAAGAAATGTTATAGATACCAAGGAGCGGCGGGAAGGGGTAACCTGAAAGGTGGCAGGCTGAGTTAAAGACCTCCCCCATTCTTCACTTACCTGCTACAATCATTTAAGCTTGCCACAAACGTATAATTATTTTATTTGTTTGTCGTTTAATAACTTTGTTGTTTATTTTTTAACGGACAAAAGTGAAGCTGAAAAATTCAAACAATTCACAATATTAGATTTTTATTTTGGTAAATTTTCGATTAAAAAAAATATTTTATTTTCGATGAAGATGAATCTTTTTTCAGGTATTTAATGCTAAAGTTTTACTTCTCCTGTCAAGGATTGAGATAAATTAACTTCACTTTTTTCATAGTGAGACGAATTTATTCCTGGCACATAGACAACTAGGCATATATATATTTGCCGTCGTGGAAGTCCTGGAAAAGAGTTTAAACACTTGCAAAATAATATCATTTATACAATATGTTGACACTGCTTCAATTAAACTTAGTTTTAAATTTCAAACCGAATTCCACATCACACTAAAGCAGTTTTAGATGTGCAAAGTTTTTGTTTACAAAATAAGAAATTTACATCTTCTATACCATGGCGTATGAGTGATATTTTTTTAGAAGCAAATTTATTTTCTGTCGCGCTGCATAACTTTCAATTAGTTGAAAGCCTTTTAACTTATTATTTATTATGAATCATATGTTATTAACCTATTTGCATAACACAGGGCAAAGAGACAGGAAGATTGTCGATAGAGGGATGATAAAGGGGTAGGGGCTATAGAAAGGGTGAAGGAATATTACACAAAAGACCTTTGGCCGATAATGGGGCTTATCTGGCTGCGGATAACGCCAGCATAAAGTCCTTGCCATACCAAATGCAAATAGACATTTCGGTGGCAATATAAACACACACACACACACAGGCCCAAACATACACACACACACACATCTCGATCTACATATACATATATGTATATATACATATAAATACATATATGAGGGAAAATTGTATTATGTGCGGCATAAATTCGCATCGTCTGCCATTTGCCATAACTACAACGACAACGACATCGACATCATTGACATTCATTGGATTTGGTGGCCATTCACACCTGATGCTGCTACCTTCAAAATCAACCACACCGCACCAACTCCCAATCCACCCACAATGCCAGCCATAATGTCGCATAGCCACCAAAACTGGCCCGCCCATCCAAAGTGTTTTATGGTTATTCAAATGCGGCCAGTCTACGCGATATCCTGTCTCTCCATTCCACCTCGTCCCTTCTCAACATAGTATAGCTACCTCCGTTGCTACCTTTCCACCCACCTATATACCAGAGCTCGCAATAACCGTAAAATGATTTGCCAACCCAATGGCACTGGTAAGATGAACGGAACAGAACAGGGCCCGCGGCTGATAACTGAACTGAAAATGCTTACCCCGAATCCAAATACCCTCTACCCGCTCCCAACCCTGCTCCAACCATCAACCCATGTCATCAGGTGCCCCTCATTATGCATCGACACTTTATCGTATCAGAAGCGCCGCCTTTCGCAAAAACAAATCTCTGAATATATGAAAATTATATTAAAATTTTATTCAGTCAAAGGGAAAGCTCAATTCATATGTATATGGAGAACAAAGATGAGCACAGACCAAATGAAATTGGAAAACAAATATCAATAAAATAATGTTTATAATTTTACATGGTTTTTCTGTTTTTCGGCAATTTAATTTGTCATTTTTCTTGTATTATATACATACATAACCTCTTTAAATATTTAAATTAATTAGCTGAACCGATTTCATCTGCAATTTAATTAATTAAAACTTAATTAAATGTAATGTCACTATTGTTATTTAATGTGTAACTTTCGGTTATAGATGATATTAATCATAAACATTTTTACTTTATGGGTTCGGAAAACACTTTCGTTTTGTACGTTACAAAAAATTCAACGGTTTAATTACGTATATTCCCTAGGAAAAATAATTTTATCTTAATTAAAATATCATATAGTGTTTAAATTTATGTAACACTTATAAAGATGTTTTTTAAAGGTATAGAACTTTAAATTGCAATGAAACAACGATAGACTATTCGATTGACATGTTTTTTTTTTATTCGAAAGTTAATCTTGTGGCATGACATTTTAAATATGATTTCTGGCATATGACTGCCACGGCTGGATCGGATGTAGTCCAATCTGGACGTCCAATTTTCGATGACTTTTTCCAACATTCGTGACCGCATATCGGCAATAACACTGCGAATGTTGACCATTTGGATCCAGCTTTTGTGGCTGATCCGCATAGACCAATGACTTTACATAGCCCCACAGAAAATAGTCCAGCGGTGTTAAGTCACAAGATAGTGGAGGGAAATTCATAGGTCAAAAACGTTAAATTAGGCGGTCACGAGCTGTGTGACATGTTGCGCCATCTTGTTAGAGCCACAGATCATGGACAACATGATTGTTTAATTCAGGAATGAAAAAGTTACTAATCATGGCTCAATATCGATCACCATTGACTGAAAATGTACCGAGCAATGATTCCACCAGCCGATAGACCGCACCAAATAGTCAGTTTTTCTGGATGTAACGGTGTTTTGAGAACCACTTGAAGATTAGCTTCACTCTAAAGGCGGCAGTTTTGGAGACGATACGAACCATCATTTTCGAAATAAAATTGCACAATTTGCACATTGCTCAGGCGAAAGTCAACTCATGATGAATCGCCAAACCAAAATGAGAATAAATCACTTGACAGCTGTTAAATCGGTCGCCATCTTGAAAAGTAACTTAAAGTTCTATACCTCTAAAAAGAAAACCCTTTATATATGTACATCTTTTCATTTCTATCGCACCTTATTGTCATATATGTCTGTGTGCTCTACATTTCCCCAGTAAAAATTTTCTTGAATTTTAAGTGTGTCTTAAATATGTATTTGTGAATTTTTCGTCTGACGGATAGGTTTTTTATATTTTTATGCATCCTTCATATATGTACATATGTAAGGAGTGGAGTTGCCATGCAGTCGAGGTGCTACTCAGTCTGCATGCGGCAAAGCTTGCTGGGTTATCTTACGATTTCTGGCAACATGACACACATATAAATAGTATGGCAGTTGGTCGTCGGTTAGTCGGAGTCAGCAGATGCAAGTTTAACAAAAGCGATCTAAACCCAACACACATTGTATTTGAAATAATACAATAATTATAATGTATGTATGTGTGGCTTTTTTTGTATGAGAACAATTTACCAACATTTTTTAAAAATATTAATTCAAATGAAAAACAATATATGTTTATTTGATTTAGATAAATATATTATAATTATAAGAACATAGCTTCATTTTTCTTAATTGTATTTAATTTTTTTATAGAAAGTCTTTTTTAATATTTTAGAAGAATTAGCCAAAATGTCGATTATCAAATTTCATTATACATATAACCTCAATTATAATCAGCATGCTATTTGATTTGATCTACTTAGAATGCTTTTTCAAGAGATTCCTTTGTAATAGTAATCAAATTGTTTTTCTTATCCTTGTTTAGTTCTCTTTTTTATTATTACTAAAAATATGTAAAGTTGTCAAAAGAAAATTATATATTATATCCGGCATTTAATATATTTATTCCTGTCATTTTATTGTACTTGTTATTTATTTAACTTTTTTTGTTTGTATACCTACCTTTTCCCCGATTCCCTGGTAGTTGACCTGTGATATTTACCCACATGGTGTACATATTTCACATGTCTAACGATGAAACCAATAAAAAATGCATTGCATGGCAACCATCAACCTGCCAGAGAGACAAACGAACAACGAGTAAACCGTTGCCATCAGGACAGGCCAACCCAGGCCATGGTCCAGTTCTAGCCTCATCCAGAGTCTGGGTCCAGACTCTTTCACCATTGTACTTACAGAGCAGTTGGTCAGCAGCTTGTCCAATGCTGTCGCCATTCCCGTCATTCCCGCATTCTCCCGCAACTGGACCCAATGACAGCCAGCCATGTGACATATGTTCTTGTCCTTGTGTCCCAATGTGCGCATCGGCTGGCTTTGGCATTGGCTTCTTCTTCTCCGCCTCCTAACAACGTTTGCAACAATGACATGTTGCACTGTTGACCATATTTTATTTCGGCTTCGCAGAATTCCTTATGCACTGACATAGAAAAATATACTTATACAATAAATACACATGACCATATCGTGAGGGGGTGGACAGTACATAGAGGACACTCTGGACCCTAAGGTTATTTTTATTTAGTTTTTTTTTTTTCGTTTCTTTATTAATGATGGAACGCTTAAGCTTAAAGTGATATGGATTGAGTTGAAAACTTTATTTCAAACTTGTTGGCGAACGAATTTTCAATATTAACAGAAATACTTAAATCGTGAATTGCAAATAATGAAATATATATTTTTTACCAAAAAACGTGGTTATATATATATATATTTTTGTAATTGACGCATTTTTACCGTGTTTTAAAGTTTTAAACACTAAAACTAATTCATTTTTAAGTGAAGAAGGAAATCGAAAATAATAAATGTTTCTTGATTTTTTTTCAAATTTTTATTTTAACTTAGCATTATTATTATTCTGTAAACAAAATAATAAAAGAGAAAAGTAATAATTTTTATAATTATGTATTAATATAGTTTTTAAAATAAAACCTATAAAGATGGCATTTAAATGCCTGTAAAATATTAATTATTAATTAATTACTGTTTCTAAGTTGCCTAAATTCGCTGTGATTTATTTCCATGTTCAATAAAACATTTAAAATATTTATTAAATCAATTTTTGATTTGAATACAAATGCAGACAAATATACCAAATGAGGTTTATATATAGAATATGTTTTAACACACTCGCACACACACAATTGTCTGCATATTTTGTGGGTCTTTTGTCCTTATTTGTGCTTTTTTTGTTTTCAGTAGCGGCGACCTTAATGACGCAGCAATTTGTCGTTTGGGTAGCTCATGAAATTAGGCACGAATGTCCGGGCCGGACACGCCCACCCATCGGCCAGCCACCAAGCTGTCCTCCCAAACCATTCTAATATACAACTTTTCAGGTAGGCCCAGGCATAATGCCGGGTGATTTGTTAGACTCTTTTTCCTTCCTTTTATTTTCTTTCTTTTGGTTTTGTCCCTGGAGCCTGTTGTATGGCCTGAGGTGCTATCAAAGCATTCACCTGAAAATTCCACAACGCCAGCGGCTATCTCCGGTTGGAAAGAGGAGTAAGAAAAGGGAGCTTTTGCGGGTGAATGAGGTTGGCAAATTTGCCAGCCATTTGTGTTGAATTTTATTTAAGATTTATTTAAATTTCTGCGTGTGAACTTTGCTTTCCAAATGCTTTTTCCCTCTCCCATTCCACTGTTGGTTCTATCATTTTCACATTGGTTGTTTCAGTTTTGTTTTTCCGGTGTTGATGCGATAATTTGTTTGCTGTTTGGCTAATGCTGCGGTTTGCTGTGCCCAACAGGGCGAGACACTGTTGCGGCACAGTGGTACAATATATAATATGCCACCTAATTCAATCATTGCAACGATGCTTACTCAATAATTGACTTTGTGAAATTCTGCAAAAGAAAAACAAATCCACTATTCAAAAAGGAAATTTTCTTTCTCGGTCCCAGAAACAAAAAAAAACCAAACAAAATTACCTACATTTTTTGTATCCCAACGACGACATAGATAAATCGAAATAAATTTAATGCTAATGCCAACTGAAGAGGAAAAAAACAACTCTCCAAGGATCTGCATGGACAACGGGCAAGTAAAAAGTAAATTTATTTAATTCATAGGACCAACTAAGTGATACCCTTTAAAAACTATGCAATGATTATGATTTTCAAGATCTTCATCTTGTAACAAATAATAATGGAGAAACAAATATAATTAAACAAATTATAAATTATCCTGCTGGAGGATAGTTCAAAGAAAAAAAATATACAGACAAGAAAAAAAAGTTTTGTTTTTCCCCATTAATAACTAGTCTCGTGTCGGCTAACAAGAAGGCTTAATAAAATTTAACAAGAACAAATGAAACATTTAGTATTTCATATTATTTTTTAATAGCAGTAAATATCAATAATTATAATAGGAATAAATCTTTTAACTAAAAATATTTCTGGTATTTTTTATAATCATAATTGCAGGAACTAACAAACAAATTGTGATGAAAGATCAAAAGATCCAGTTTCAGTTCCCTTAAAGTTCATTTTAATAAATTACAAAAATGTTCCATATAAATTGACCGAAGAATGGTAAAAGAGATGGCCACATCCACCTCTAAAACTGGCCTAATATAACCGTTTGTTGTAGATGTTAAGGTATCTAAAGACAACAAAAAAAAGAGCTTATTTTTGCATTTGAATAATGTGTGTTAAATTATTTGAGTGTATGCGTGTGTGTGTGTGTAATTATTGTGGTTGTTGCTATAATGTTTGGCCAATTTTTGCCACACACCTGCCTTCCCCCCTTTAACCGCCACCACTACCATAAGTCTACCTCATCTGTCTTAACTGCAACAGCTTCTTTTCTTTTCTATTTTTTTTTTTTTTGTTTCTTTTTTTATTTAAGGCTGGCTGTCTGGCCATTTGCCTTTGCTTACACTTTATTTCAAATTATTTGCACTTTTGCTGCCTTGGCGGGCACAACCAACTTGGGCCAACACCAACAAACATTATTTTCACATCATTTAATTTAATGCACGGCTCAAGGCTGAGTGTGGGTGGCAGGGAACAGAAAAATTGGGTGGTGTGTGTATGGGGGGGGGGTCGGTCAGTCGGTTTCAGGTGGGATTTTTAGTGTAGCGGGAAAAAAATAAAAAACAAGGCAAAACAAAAAACAAAATATAGCCTTAGCTTGTTGTTTGCTTTTGTTTTACATTTTATTTCACTTGTTGTTGGCCGATATACGTATTCCACCTATACCCTCCCTCCCCCCCCCATCTATCTACTCACCCATCTTAAGCTCTAACCTTCCCCCGATCCCAACCCACACCAACAACAACACCCTGGCAGCTAATAAATGCCAAAGCAAGGCAACAAACATGGCACTAAAAATTTGTATACAACATGAACGACAACAAGCAGACGACGGGACGACCTTATATAACCCCCGCCAACCTCGAGATCCCCCTCTTCAACAGTTGTCGGAGTGGGGGGTATATGAAGTTTGAAAACTGTAATTATTTTAAGGGATTCTTTATGCTAAATAGCTGCACCCCTCTTCAGCAGGACGAAATTGAAACAAGCTTGTTTTGAGGTTGGGCAATTGGGTGGGTGGATGGTCGCTTTGGTTGCTCTGGGTGTATGGGTGGCTGGATGGTTCAGTGGGCGTGGCAGGTGTAAAGTGGCAACGGCCTAGCAGTGAATAATTACATTTTAATAGAGTGTCCGCGCCAAAGTGTTTTAAAAACATTTTTCATCAGACACCCACTCACACATACATATATATATATGTACATACATACACATACACACAAACACATACGAGTGCTGTGCACAGTAAGCCAGACAAGTAAAAAATCTTAAAGCTCTGTGTTTAAATGTATATTGTGTGTTGAAAAGGACATCGTCGTTTTCTTTAAGGTACCTCATCTTCGCAATGCTCTAATTCAGTCAAATTTTGGACGATTTTAAATCTATATCTATATTTGTTTTTTGAATTGCATCTCTTAAACGACATAGAAATCTGGAAGAAATTAAATAAAATCAGATCGAATTCATTAAATTAATAATCAATGTAGAAGTTTAACTTATAAATAATTTATTTCATATAATGCAATTAATGTCATAATGAAAAGGTTCATATTAAAATTTCATTTGAATGCTATGAGAAAAATTAATCTTATTATTTGCTTTATAAAACAGCACGAAAATGAGCATATAAATTTTTAATAATCAATATTACCAGAGTTAACCATTTAATCACTATTTAAATAATATTGGAAATTCAATTTAGTTACTAATTAACCTTGTAAAATGATATCAAATAAGTGAAATCAAAAAACTAAATAAACCAATAAAGACCTAAACGCTTTAAGATTACTAATAATATATATAAAATAAAATATTCCAAAATATTTTATTTTAAAATATCCTAACTTAAATTAAATAAATAAAATATGAATTTGAATATGTTCATATTCCGTGTTCTCTGCTCAATATATTTATTTTATGATTTGTTTGGGTTATACCGCAACATTTATTCTCAAGATAATTTTTTAATTGATCAATACATAGCACACTCCCTAAATTGTTCAGACAATTCTTTCTCCTTATAAATTTAAATACAAATATAAAGTAAAAAAATTAAATAGAAAAATCTCTTCTCTCTTTCAGGTTTCTCAACATAACAGTTTTTCATTCGTACTATTATTAGTCAAAGATGCCTGATTTAATTACCTAAAACAGGATCAAGTTTTATAGGTCTCATAAAGTGTGTGTGTGTGTGTGTACAGGTAAAGGAGGGTTCAAAATAGGAAATAATAATAAATTTCATCAAGTCACCAAGTTTCGTAATATGCCACACGTATGTCATTAATCTTCAGTTTTTGAGCTAAATTTGATGAATTAGTGTTAGCGGGTGCGGGGAACAACGAAAGTGAGAGACGGCGGTGGAGGTGGTGTATACTGGTGGCTATATTAGAGTGGGTGTGAGAGTGGGCGGTTATTGCCAGGGCACAAACGCGGATGTCTTGGACTTACCCTTGGAATTGGTAGGAACTTGGCAGCTGACGACAGGATATCAATAAAGCCCAGATACATGGGCTATAGCAAAAGCCCATAAGACAGCCTCCCACACACTCACACACACAGACACACGTCCTACATTTGATTTGGGTTTAGGTCAGAGCCAAGAAAAAAAAAAGGAATGAAGAAAAACAAAACAAAAAAAATAACTAAGAATAAGAAGAACAAGTTTAACTAAAATAATAAAAGTCAAACTCTATATACACAAACAGCTTTGGCCTTAACAGCATATGTGTATGTTTGTGTGTGTGTGAGCCGTCTGGATAAAGTTTCATTAGAAGAAAACTTAGTCGTAGTCTTAGAACTGAAAGCTGGCTTCTTGTGCGTGTTGCGTTTAATTGATATGGTAATGAGTAAAGTGCAAGAAGTGGTTGATACTGATGGTGGTAGTGGTGGTGCAGTGGTGTTGTTTCTAACCAAAGAAATATAAAGACAGGTAGAGAGAATATAAACTTACTCTCTCAGATGCTAACGAAAGGAAACAAAAACAATTAACAAGCAAATAGTGTTATTAAAAACTTATTTTCAATTTAAATAAATGACTAAAAGAGAAATCAGAAAATCGTAGAGCTCAAAACTACAAATTAAAGTTGCCAAAGTTTCATTTACCCAAAACAATTTTAATTTGCAATAACTCCTATAACTTTTAATTGTAGCCACGAAAATATATTGTTAGTCTGTTTTCAAAATGAAATATTTAATAATAAATACATTTATATAAAATACATATGTAGTATTATTTTCCTTTCTTTGCCCACGAGCGTTAATTCATTTATTTATAATATATTTATTTATTAAATTGCGTTAATTCATTTATTTATAAAATTATTATTTATTAAATTGATATTTATGAGAACCTTTATGAAAAGGACGATTTAGAAGATTGTTAATATCAACCAGGGATAGTTTGACCATTTTCTTCTTCATTTTATACAAATTATTGAACATAAAAAAATTCAAAGATTGAATAATTAGTTCATTTGTAATACGCAGAAAGTAAAAACTAATGTTTACTAAAAATCGATTGATATATAAATATATCTGTACATATGCTTATATAAATTCTAAAATGTTATGTAAGTAATTTTTAGAATTAAATAATTATCAATTTGGTTTTCTTTTCAATTCATAATGTTAATTTTCTAGGGTATGAAAATGTCGTCTGATCTTATTTAACTTTCAATGAATTTTAAAACTTTACTTCTATTATATGGTTTCTAATAAGTTAAAGAAAATCTCCTTCATGTAGTAGCTTAATACAGATATATAAGCGCCAGCTGTTGACAATCCCACACATTGCAAATACAAAGAACGTAAAAACAAAGAGGAAGGGATCCCTCGCACGGCTTATTTACATTTATTGCTTTACTCTCAGTGCCATTTATCTGTTTGTATATATGATTTAAAAAATGTTGTTGTTCCCTTTACCGTTTCTAAGACAATGGTTTTAATGTTTTTAATTCACCACACCCCCACCCAACCCCCACCGACCCCACATGAGACCACGGACCGGCCCCTTTTCATAATTAATTTGTATGCAAGTAATTAAAAATGCCAGCGGCTTTGCATTGTCGGGACTAGTTTTTTTATTTTTTTTTGTATTCAGATGGCAAATTGCAGTAGCAAAGACAAATTAATTACGCCTTCTAGTGGGCGTGGCAACATGATTATTAATAAATGAAGTAAGCAAGTCCTCGCTGTCGACATTGAGTATACCCTGTACTAAGTAAAAGTACTTAATAAAGTCATAAACGATCAAAATCGCCATCAATTTACAAAAAAAATTCTTAGCAACAGCGAACGCATGCTATCTCGCTCACTCTTTACAGACCTTGTTGCGTGGAACAATTCAATACAAAACGGAAATACGTATATCTCCGATAATTATTATCCGATTTAAGACATAATTTGGTCAGCTATTACGGACGGACATACCTTAATCGACTTCGATATTGATACTAATCAAGATACATACATTTTAGCGACTTTAATATACCCTTTTACCCTATGGGTACAGGGTACAAAAATATTTTTTCATATAAATATTTCTTTGTGGCTTTTATTCGAGAACAGAATGCTATGGAAATTGTTGCGACTATACAGAAGCCACATAAAATGAAGAAATTGTTACAGTTTGCCTTTTAGATGACAGTTAAAATCTTTATAACGAAGTACACCAAAACAAAGTTAACTTATCAATCAAGCATTCATTTTTAATTTGTGTAAATAGTACATATACAATGGAGTGTAGTGTCTTTGAAAGTGTTTTTTAAAGTGTCGCATGTGTTCACTAGGAATTATGTTTCGCGATCGGAAACATTTTCATCTAGCGATGTCTTGAGTGCCGTCAAATCGATAACGTGGCTGACCAATCCATTTAGTTGGCTGGTTGCACGTTGACCTTTGCATGCAATTTTCCCCCCGACGCAAACTGCAGACATAACCTTCGGAACAAGAGGTTATGTCCGGTACCGTCAGCATTTTGTGTATATTATATACAATGTATCTGCATGGGAACGTGAAAATCCTGGTTCTTTCTCTCCTAAGGATGAAGAAAAAGGATTTAATGTAGCATCCAATCTATATTTTAGTTGATAGCTTTCCACTTACCCCTAAGTCTATACGTGGGCCAAAGTCACCAAAGGCTTAGTGGCATCGTGTAGAGTGTTGAACGAAAGAAATAAACAGAGTCTGGAACTTGTTCAAAAATGGGCCTAGTCAATCATCTCTCTGAAATGAAGAGATGGAAAACTACAGCTAAATTTTTGTATCATATTTCAAACTTACTTTTGTGTTGTCTCTAGCTTTAGTTTTTGACCAAGTTAACAAATCACCTCTCTGAAATGAAAAGATGAAACTATCTCAATTCATGCGACACATTTACACATTAACACATACTTTAGTTTTGTTTCTAGCTTAAGTTTATTTTCACTTTAAATTTTGATGTACTTTTTTTTGTCCAAACGATGTTGACTGCTTCACTTATCGAAGTAGAATGATTTGACTAGAAATACGCCTCGTATTTATACAAAAATTTCATGAATTTTCATTTGTCGACGCCAACTTGGGTATAGAAAAAAATAATCAGTAACTCAAAAAGGGTTACCAACTTGACTGAGTAGAGTTGTCGAATCATTGAAAAAAGAAGAAATTAGAAACTTAGTTTTATCTATAAAATACTTTTGTTTAATAAAATCAAATGTATGTACTTTGTTTTTTATATTTTATATAAAATTCAGTTTATATAAACAAAATGGGTGAGAAACTTTTCTTACAGGTGCTTCGTAACATTTAAGCTCTTTTTATTCATTTTATTTTCTTTTAATATATTCTTGCTTTTAGTTTTAATTTAATTTAAAAAATTCATCGAAAAATGTGACATCAGCCATTCTTTGCTTTAGATGTCAAATCTGAAATCAAAATAAGCGCTGAGAAAGTTGTCAAAAATATTTCTATTTAATGCTAAAAATTTCAATTGAAAAATATTAATAAATTGCCAAAAAAATTCACAATGGAAATACTAATTAGAAATGGCAAGCAAAGCATTTCTAAAGATATGGGTAATTGGGAATCGAAAGCCCATAACTTTATCAACATTACTTCGTAATGGCTATATAAATCTGTCGATTATGGTCATTTAAATTCCTTATACGATGCTTGTGAGTTTTAGAATTTAATGAACTATGTATGTATGTATGTATGTATGTATGTATGTATGTCCATAAATATATTTTTTCGATTGCATATTGTATATTTTTGATAAACTCCAATAGCCGCAAAGCCATGAAAACATTGCTTAATTGTTTTAATTATTTTTCGGTTTGTACTCTATATAGAATGAATTCCCAAAATATTCTACCGATCCACTGAAAAACATAACGCTGCTTGTAAAAATTTTTGTTATACATACATACATATTTTAATCTCAACTCTCAAGAATTCAATTAAGTTTTCCTATCCGAACCATTTGTGTCTGCGGATAATAAACTAAAATTTTTCATTGTCTATAACCCTAAAGAGCGAGCGGTCTGCCAAAGCAAAAACAAAAAAAAAAACACCGAAAAACAAAAAAAAAATGGTTGCCATTAACATTTGCCGCTTGCCGTTAACATTTCATTTTGTTGGCAAACGTTTTCTTCTTGGCTTTTTCCCGGTTTGCTTTGTTTTTTTTTATTTCTTGTTGGCCAAACATTTTAATTATGAGCGCTTTTCTCATTTTTTTTCTCCTTCTATTTTTTCTTTCTTTTTGTTCTTCTTTCGTTGTTGTTATTGTAAAACAAACGAAATGAACAAAGTCATATATGTGAGACCATGAAGTCGGCTGAGGGCAAATGGGGTTCAGGGGAGATTGTCGATCGCCAAATGAGAAAAAAAAAACTGACATACAGCCCATTTTTCCTCTAACCTTAACGACGTATCTATACCCTTTACACATTGGACATGCGATGTACGTTAAAACAATATGTTTTGTAAAACTTTTATCAAATATGTATTTAATTATGGGGCCATCTAGCGATCGAAATTCAGTTGGTTACTGCTAAAAAAGAAACGTTTTTCAATTTCCATCTGCTATTTTGTAAGGAGCTTTTGTAACGATTAACTATAAAAAAATATTATTACAACAGCTATAAGTTATAATTTATATTAAACATATCTGAACACCGAAACTGCAGATCTATAGATCTCCTTATTCTTGACAATCAAAACATGATTAAACATGAATAAAAAAGTTAATAGTTTATGGGAATTTTGTTACTTCAACTTAAAATGCTTAATATATGTATGTATGTATATATATGTATATTGATGTATATATATTTCTATAATATAATTTGGAGTTGCAAAACTTGTGCGCAAAATAAAATGTACCCGTTTTCTGTGAGGGTATTTAAAATAGAACAAAAATGTTCATGTGGCTCGCGCATTTTGTGGTTTCCTGACATGGACGGTGATGGTAAAAGAAAACCCGTGACCCGTCGACCTATGGACCCGCGAACTCTGAGTCTCCGGCACAAAAAGAAAAGGCCAACTGTATGAAAAGAACAAAAACATAACGCACACACAGACACATATTTACATACATATGTACATATGTATACACTCAAAAATTCTACACTCATATAAGAGATGATTACGAGTTTTGCATAGATACCAATCAGCCATCAATGGAATGTTGGTAGTGTTAGTGTTAGGGTAAAAATAATCGCAGAAATCGGCATTCAATAGCCCGAAAAGATTTTAAAGATAATTATTCACTGCCCTCGCTATTGGAATTTGGAATCAATTTGATTCGAATTTAAGGCAATCCTCTCCATTTAATAAGATGGTCGTCCACGTTTTTGGGCGAATTGACAAGCGTTTTATCGATGATAAAACTTAATACTTAAAAGATTTCTTTTGGACGTGTCACGCTGTTATCTCTAAGCTACCGTTTATGTATGTGTGTCTACGTCTGTGTCTGTGTGTGTGACATGTTAACGACGGCGCTCAAATGACTTTTGTGCGGTTTAAAACCAAACCCAAAGCCAGAACCCAAACCTATCCGCAACCCCTCGGCCAAGCTCAAACCCAAAAAACACCCCCCCCCCCCCCAATCCACATTCCCATCCCAATCCCATTGGCACCACCTACATACATCGTCATTGCCATGGCCTCGCCGGTTTTCCTCGTTTTCGTTGCAGCATTTTTCAATTTTATGGTTTCCAGATGAAGTGCGTTCGACCGTAAGTAAATGCTAACCTCCTCCTTTTTCGCTCTTTCTCCGCCCAGAAGCCTTCATCTATGGCTCCTGCAGACGCGTCAGCTGCAGCTGTCATTGTTTAGCTTTTTGCCCACTTTCAAAAAAAAAAAACAATAAAAAAAAAGAAATTTTCTACACCATCATTCTTCCCTTTACCATCTAGTATACCCCTTTTCCTCTGAATGTTCTATTTGTTTTCTTTTTTTACGCAGTCAGTTGCATTTTTTGTGGGTTTTCTTTTTTTTTTTTTGGATGGTTTTCTTTTTTGTTTGTTTTTTTCTTGGCCGCTTGTTTTTGGCTTTTGTAGCCTCGACTTCTTAGCCATTGATTCCAATTTTCCTGTTTCTTTTTTTATTCCTTTGTTATGAGTTATATATTGCACTTGGTTTTTGGTTGGCCGAAAGGTAACCGAGAAGATTGAAACTAACAAAACAGAAAAAAAAACCCAGCCAACTCTGGCAAACATTTCAGTTTTAATTAAGAGCCATACAGTCAAGAAAGTTTGTCGTAAAAAAGACCAGAAAGTGAATGATGAAAGTGTGGCGAAGAAATTTGCCAATTCTAATCGAACTTTTAATGGATATTTATTCAAATTGTAGTTAGTTACCTTCTTAAATCTGCTGTTACTCAATTAAAATATTAGAGACAATAATATTTTATTATATTAAAACCAAAACATTTTTCTTAACTTCACGTTTTTCATGATTTATTGTGTCAAATTTAAATGTTTCATATTAATTTGCATTTCTGAATGAGTTTCTTCAATCTTTTAAAGTCTGCTATATATACATATGTAAATAATAGAATTCGAGTTCGAATTTTTTTGAATCGAATTAAACGCAAGAGGTCATCCATATCTGCGGACAAAAAAAGAAAAAGAACCAGAGATCTTATACCGAATTAATTCCGAATCATTTCTTATGTAGTGTTTAATTTAGTTTAGTAATAATATTTCATATGTTTAAAATCAATCAACTATAGTGCATATTCGTAGTCTATATAGAAACTTTGGCATTAAGTATTTTCATTTTCATTGTGTTCTTCTATTTGGTTTGTTCTTAAACTTCTTTTTTTTCACCTACCATGGAAAATTTCAGTGCAATGCATTTTTAATGCTAAAAGCAAATGGACATTTAAATAAAATTTTACAGTTATTAGTTTTTAAATATTTTGTGGCGCAGCGCGACAAGACAAAAGCTATAATAAAAGCAAACAAACAAGTAAAATAACTAAAAAAATTGAAAGAACAAAGATTACCTACCCTTTCAGTGTAAAAACTGTATAAATATATGTAGATTAATATACATGTATATATAATAAACATTTTTTTGATTATTAATATTGTTTTTCTTTTTCCAATAAATAAAAAAGATTTAGAAAATATTTCTTTCCTGCAGTTTAGTAATAACTATTTCTTTATCTGAAACTAATCCGATACCTATGGTTACCATTTTCTTTTTAGTTAAGTATTGAAGTATGTATATTACTTATAAATATATTATAACATTATATATAAATAAAATATATGTACATATATGTATGTATATAAATAGATTTACGATTTAATAGTGACTTGTAATTCTATATAAAATTTGCTCGAATTTTTAATACTCTGTGGGGATAATATAGTATATTGCATACCAAATAAATCAAAGAAATTTCCCATAAACAGAAGTTGTGGAAAATTTAAGGGTGGGGCGAAGCTAAAGCAATAAGCGCCAAGCAAATGTAATACATTAAAGTTGACGCCATTTATTGTTGTGTCGCCTGTTGCAGTAGCAATGGCGAGTGGCGAGTGACAATTGCAAAACATAAACCAAAAAAGGGAACAAAACAAAAGGGAAAAATAAAAAAAATTACAAAAACACTAAGGAAAAAATGCCTGACTCAAGGGAGTCTTATTGCTAACCGTCTCCCTTTTTTCTTCGCTCCGGTGTCACCGTCACTAGCCCTTCCATTATGTACAAAAACGATGACATTTCACGTGCTTCTTCCTCAGTTTTCGTTTTCTCGCTGTCAGGTTTGCCGTCTGTTATTTGTTGCAATTTAAGTGACTTGGAATTGCAATTTATTGTTGGTCGCTTCGGGTTAAATCAGCTGAACATCCCTCAACCACATCCTTCTCTTCTAGCTACCAAATATCAGAATTTAGTGTAAGTGTTGTATTATTTTATTTCATTTTCATGAAAAAAATCACGTGAAATCACACTTACGTTTTGTGTTGCATACTCTTAGGCTAACCGATTGAAATAGGGAAATTTAAAGGGAATTATTGGTAAATTACCTTAAAAAGAAATGAGGTAATTATAGTAAAAAATTGTTTTTACTGATAATGGGTAAACTGACGAAATGGTTGCATTTGCATGTTGTTTACGCCGCATCATAATCCTTGCAGCAATTTGAACAAAATGAGACAGATATTTGAAGAGGAAAAAAAATTAACACTTGATTCGCTTATACCGATAGGAATACTTTCATACAACAATTTTTGATCGATATCTTCATTTAACGTACATATTATCGATTAATTTAGCCACTTAAACAGATTGTTAGTCGACCCACAAACGACTAGAATGATGTTTTGCGTGTGTCTGATATCCAGATTGTTTGCATTTATCTTTGGTTTGGACGGCCTTTTGTCCCCAAATCGGGCCAAGTCGGATGCGATATTGTAAATTTCTTTATATTTGTCAAGCCAATTGAAAAGTTTGCCGCAACTTTGTGTTGATTTAACACCCACAGAACAACAAAGTCACAAAGTGAGTGCCACAACGGTCGAATGACTGACTCCACCTCGACTATCATTGGATGAAACTCCCCGAAGGCGAACGAGAAGCTAAAAAATATAACAACAACAATGACAACAACAAAAGAAAACTTTTCTTTGCCTGACTGGACATAAATAAGGAATTGTATGGTAAATGGCCGAAAAAAAACTGAAGCAACAACAACATTAAATAATCAAACAGAGAAGAGAAAAAGTTGAAGAATTATTTGAAAAGAAGAAGTGAAACAATAAGCAGCATTGGCAGGAGCTTCGGCTGTCCTTCTCCCCCTCCTCCTGTTTCTCCCTCCCCATCTGCTGCTCCTTCCATTATACGCTCTAACCTCCAATGGGGCCAAGTGACCGCACAGTGATTTACGCTCATGAAATTGAGTTGTGGCGCAAATTATTTATGAACAAAGCGCACACACAGGAATAACAAAACAAGAGGAGAAGCACCCGGAACAGGAATCAGCAAACAGCAGCAGTAGCAGCAGGAGGAACAGGAGTAGCAGAAGAATCATCCTTCTTGGACAACGTGTAATAGAGGGCAACTTGCAGTTGGCATCGGTATTATATTGGTAGAATAGTCAACTTGGCAAACCCCTCCCTCTTCTGCTGATACTGCCCTTACCAGTAACCCTGACCCAAGTCAGTTTCCGTCCCTTCTGTGTGGACAGCTTAGTGGAGAGTCAAAACTCTCGAGTCAGTCTCTCGGCCTGTGTGTCGTGTCGCCTTTGGCAAAAACTTTGTGCAAAATAATTTATTAGCGGCAAACGAGCAAAAGTTTTATGAAAATTCTCAAAAACAAAAAAAAAGCAATAACAACAGCAACAAACACAAAAAACGATTCGAAGAAGCAGTGGAAGGCAGGACTAACAATATTTTTCAGCTCAAAAAAAATAAAAAGAAAATACGAATACAAAAAAAAAATATTAAATGCTAACGAATTCAATATACACTCGATTCTTTGACCGGTTATTTTTATGTACTTGTTTCGAACTGAAACAAAATAAATATCTGTATTTTTAATTAGAGTATTTATATATTTCCTTAAAAATATTTAATTCAAATAGTTCTATATATAATAATATAGAAATCCGATAACTATAATATATTACCATATTTTTGAAACTACATAACTATGTATATTCATAATTATTCAATCTATTATAAATCAAAAAGTTTATAATAAAGTTACGTTTTATAAGATTCATCTATAAAAAATAGTTCTTGGATTTTTATGAGATTGAGGAACATAATTCTTTTAACTGTATTATTGTACTATTTTTCTTTACTACTTTCCCCGATCTTTTCTTAATTTTTATTAAACTTGATATTAATGGCATAATAATAAATGTAATTTATATGTAATTATTATTTTCATTACCAAATTATTAAGATACAATATACAATTATATTATTCTTCTATATATTTTGTTTTTGATTACTAACTGAAAAAACTGTAATTTCTATATTAATTTATAAACATTTTAGACCAAATATAATTTCAATGAAACTTAGAATCATTATCCTAAAAAATCACTGTTATCAAGCTAACTGAAAAATATATCACAAATTATACATATATGTATATAACTTCTCTATGCAAAGATAGAGAGAAAGTTAACATACTTTCTGGTATGTAAGTAAAAGTATGAAATACAAAACCAACAATAAAAGAAACGAGAGTTCCATGAGAATTTCATACGTGGAAGTTTATTTACAATGATATCTATATAATATTTGTACTTTTGCTCTATGTTCTTAACGGATACGTTGATTTGCTGATACTTGATAAATTACTAAATAAAAAAGTGTGAATAAGTGTTTCCGATGAAAATTATATAGCTGTAATCTGGATGAAAGTCGGTATTTCTACAATATATGTCTCATTGATATAGTTAGTGTAAGCAACTTTCGTGATTCCATTAAATTTTTCACTTAAACTTTTCTTGTTATTTATTGAATTTAGCACACAATTGGAGTCAAATGCTCCACCCTACCTACCCGCCAAAACCAGTGCTCCACTTCTCCTCTTCTCTAAAAGAGAATTTATGGAATTTATTTCGCTTTTTCCACTCAATGGTATTTGTTTTGTGTTGTCTTTTGTGGATGCCTCCTGGGCATGTCTCTCTCTATCCCTTGCTCCATTTCATTAACCTCTTCCAATGTAAAAATATGAAAATTATTTGAAGGGAAATAATGGTAGTAGCTACTAAATATGTTGCTTAGGAAACTCCAGAAACCGCAACATCGTCTAAAATGTATCTATAAATATGTATATAGTATAGTAAATTTTATATGCAAATGAGGAAAATGAATGAGTCTCTCATTAATATGTCATTAATGAGCGTCATTCATTCTCCCACTCACACTCACACACACACACACACACACACACACATACACTCTGTGTGTATAGATATACATATGTGTTTGCCTTCTATTGTATGCCAATTAATTGAACTTCATTTAATGGGAAATCTCTACAATAATAGCAATAATTAAAACCAGTTTTCCCAGACACTTTTCATAAGTAATCACTGAGATTCGCGTTAAGTTTTAAAAATCAAATGAAATATTAAATTTGAGTTCTTGATTATCATTTTTATAAAAACAAATTATATTTACTAAAAAATTAATAACTAACATTGAAAGTCTTAATTTTCTTCCTATTTACGTTTTTCTCACAGGTCTTATCAACATACGAACAAATCGTAATGATCCTGTTGGTCCTGGCACAAATGTCTTCCAAAGTATGCCCTTAAAATAGCCAATTTCCTGACCATATTTAGATTGAAAGGTACCAAATAAATTGCTAAAATATAGAAAAAAATCAAATTTATTAAATATACAATTTAGTAGTTTATGTTTCAGGATTCCTATGTTAATAATATTTTTCAATATGTAATAAAATTGAAGAATAAAATTGTTTTCAGTTTCGATAGATTTTTGACAATACCCCTTGAACGTAAATAAATAAATTAGGTAAAATAGGTGCATAACTTAAATTCACACCGAAAAAAAACATTTTTTTATAAACGTACCTCTCAAAACATTCCCTTCCATACCACCAGGCTCCCGCATGAGTCCTGGCACAGTTTTGTCCATTATCATCATTATCTTGATCGAATGTGGTAAATTTTTTACCCGCATGATAACGCAAAGAATCGCCAGCATCTCCCTTGTAGGCTCCCAGTACATATAATAGATATTTCTCCGTCTCACTGCCAATGCTAAAGTGATCATACAATGCGAATTTTCGTTCATTTGTTTGACTTCGCATAACGATTAGCAATTCATGATCCCCGCTGTTTGTCAAACGATGCAATTTATCCAAGCCGATGAAAAATTCCGAATTTAATGATCCAAAACCGGACTTATAGTTCTCCCAATTGCGATTAAAATCCTCACTTCCATCGTACCGATAGGCAATCACTATCCATCCGCCATCGCGTTCCTTTTGATCACAGTTAACAAAGAAGGGCTCTATATCGGAGCCAACACGTATGCGCACTTGGCCGTGCTTCTGATTCCAGCAATTTCGTGGCGTATCATCTGCCGGCAGGGATGGGGCAACAAAAGTGGACAATGGGGCTTGACCACTGGAAAAATCACAAATATTCTATAAGTTTTTACATAATACATAAAAAAATGAAACTTAATTAAAAAGAATGCTAGATGATCAATGGGACTACTAAACAATTTGTTTTTTTTTTTTCTATTGTTATAGTTCATTTATTTGATCTATAAAATGTGTGTTTAAATAATTACTTAATCAGTTGAAGCCTATTGAAGCTTATCAAATTAATGATCTCAAATGTCACTCAATCTTCCTTTCACAAACATATTTATACAGATTTTAATTTAGACAAGTATCTGGTTAAACTGTTTTGTTATTTTTATTTTGAACAGAATTTAATCTATTTTTTCTACATAGGGATTGAAAAGTTTTTGTCCTCACATTTATTCATCAGATTTAATACATTTTTATCTTTTCTTTTCAAAGTTAATCAATAATTGAGATACTTACATACGCGTCCCAAGCTCGTAGCCCGGCGATTCGTTTTTATAATCATTAATAAGTTGTTGCAATTCATCTAAATCCTTTTTCAGTGTTTGCAGTTCATCGGTCATAAATTGTATTCTGTAAATAAATGCAATAATTTGATTATAATACGAATTGGTAAACTTTTCAAACTCACCGTGCAGCCAAACCACCCAAAGTGGCAACTGGACAACCATCGGTTACCTATAAATAAATACATACATATGTATATATTATATTTCTTTTTAGAAATTTCTCCACTTACATTGTCCAAACGAAACGGTTCTATGGAGTTCTTCATGATCATGGATATGGGTTTTGGACTATTTATTGTTGTTGTTGTAGTACTGAGACAGGCCAAAGCCGTGATAAGCGATTCCAGCGCCATAATCGTTCGAAATGAATTGATTCGTATACAAGCTGTGTTCACTTGCAGTTCGATTTAACGACTGCCAAGTTGTTATTATAACTGGCTACTGGCTAACTAACTGGTCTAACAAATTATTATTAGAGATGCTAGATAGTTGTCAAGTAATGCCAAGTTATACGTGAAATACTTGGAAATCATTTAAATTTTAAAGTAAATTTTATTTTAAATCAAATTCTTACTTAAATTTATTTCTAACAAGAAATTCGCATATTTACCATAAGTTTGTTCAGTTAATATAATATAAGATTTGATTAAAAGTTGGTTTATATATGCCTCATCACTGAGTGTAGTTAATGCTTTTTAGCATACTCGTTTTGCCAATGCCAATAAGAATGCATCGTGATCGTTTGGAGGAACGAGAATATCGGTAGCCTGACCTTTGTCGTATTAAATGCTGCAGCCAACAGGAGCGGTTCAAGTTGTACTAGGGTGCAAATTACCTAAAATCTATATCCAACTTACATACTCGTATAACTCTTCATTTAAAAGAGAGGAAATTTGTAAAGTTTCTTTGCCCAGTGTAAACAATTCCGATATAAATTACTTTAGAATCCGTCCCTGCTCATCGGTAATTGATTGCTTTCAGTAGATGTAGATATATGCACTTTCAACGACTGTTACAACAAAACACAATTGTTTGGTTAGGCATTTAGGCTTGAAATGTCGTCGCAAACGGTCCAGTTAGATGCATTGGTCACAATGTTGGCCTGTCTATCGACAACTCAAACCGATCTGGGTGGTGGACTGATAGTGCCACCGACACTTGACAATGCGGTAAGTGAATAAAATTATAAATATAGGGAAACTCAATATTATTCTTTCGGCTTAATTTTCTAACAGAGTTGTCCGATTTCTTCAATCAGTGGTCTCAATTCCCGCATTCAAATCTTGTCCAAGGATATTGACAGTGTTAAGGAACAAATTGGTCAACTCCAGGAACAATTGGTTGATTTACGTCGTCCTAATAATATAGGGCGCTCCTATGCCATTGGTTCGCGTATGTAAGTGTGACCAGTTCTATTTCTGTTCAGTCTAAAAAAATACTATCAAACGCTTTTAGCCTGGATATTGAACCACAATTGTTGGGCTCTGCCTTACCTGGAGATACAGTTGTGGAGCCTTCCACTCCACATAACTGCCAAAAGCAACAGCATGGCATTGTACGGATTCGTCCGCGGGCAAATGTTGAACCCTTCTTTGTCTTCTGTGATCAGAAGGTGCGAAACGGCGGTTGGACCATGCTCCTCAATCGCTATGATGGCAGTGAGGATTTTAATCGTAAATGGGTAGATTATAAAATTGGTTTCGGGCCCCTAACCAATGAATTTTTTATTGGTCTCGAAAAACTCCATCAGATCACAAGTAGTGATAATTATGAATTGCTCGTTCAATTGCAAAATCGAAAACAAGAATTACGTTATGCTGTCTATGATCATTTTAGCATTGGCAGTGAGTCGGAACAATATCGGTTAAATGTCCTCGGCAAATATCAAGGGGATGCAGGTGATGCATTGCGACAGCATATAAATAAAAAGTTTACCACCCAAGACATGGACAATGATGAAAATGAGGGAAATTGTGCATCTATGCAAACGGCAGCCTTTTGGTATGCCAGCTCATGTACACTCAGGTGAGTACATATAATATACACATTATATCAAAATTAACAACTTCTATCTCTCCATCAACAGTAATCCGTTTGGTCTTTACCAGCGACTTCTTGAACGTGATGTCGATGGGTATAAGGGAATATTGTGGCGTGGTTTTCTCGATGGACCGAGGGGTTCACTTAAACTGGTTCGAATGCTAGTTCGACCACGTGCAGATACATAATACTTAACATCTACATTAGTATAAATACAATTGTGCAATATATTCATTGTAATAATAACATATGTCTCTATATAAGATACATAGATAGATAGATATGGGTGAGCAAAAAAAACCAAAATAACAAAATTAATATTGTATAATATAAAAATAAATTCATATTTTGACTAGTTGGGTCACTCGTTAAATTTCATTTAGTTTGTCTGTATCCTCAGTACTGGCTGTTGTTGTTGTGGGGCGTTTTGTTGTTGTTGTTGTTGTGGGATCTTCAGATCCTTTAACCACCAAAGCATCACCAAAAATGGGTTTGAAGAATAAAACAAAACGGGAATAACGACGAGCGGAATTCTGCAAATGAAGCCAGTTAAAAGAAAAAAAATTCAATGAAAATATATTTAAATTTTGCAAATTTTACTATTGTTTTAAGTATCGCAAAAATTTACTAAGATTTCCCTGTCGAGTGCTTAAAATCAAATTCAAGTCTTATTACTCTAAGATTTAGCCAAAATGGCGGTGATCGCACAAGAATATACATATATTAAATATAGTATATAAAGCAATTAAGGGATAAATACAAAATTGATAAAGTCAGTGTTTACAAATAAAATCATTGTAATGGAAGCGATCCTTAGTAACACTCACGGCCCTTTATTTAAACTATGCAATTAAGTTTAATTTAATTAAGGTTTAATTTAATTTAAGTTTAATTTAATTTAATTTAAGTTTAATTCCCTGCGCTTGAGTCAAATTGAATAAAGAATGAAAATTGAAATCGTTGTTATTCGATGCTATAAAATGAAGAAATTGTTCAGTCAAAATTCATAGATGTTTTCATATTTTAGGTTTCATAAATTTAACATTTAAAGACCTCTGCAGGACATAGAAACAAAATTGTTTTTTTTTTTTTAATTTTTAATACTTAAAAAGTATTAAACTATATTCTAGTTAAAAGCTCAATCACTAAGCTTTTACTCAGACTATTTGGCCTATACAAGCAAGTATGTGTGTGGTTGGGAAAAGCTATCAAGCGAAAAGCTTCCAACTTTCTTGCCCAATTGAAACTGTTACCGAATAAAACCGTTAATTGTAATTAAAAATAAAACACGTTTCAATTTCAATGTCTCGACAAATACTTACCAAAATCAGACGCGAAAATGATTTCGAAACATTGGTGATCGTTTGGAATGATTTATTGATTAGCTCACCGGGTATGTCCAATGAGACATTGTCACTGGTGATAGGCGTGGCATCGCTTAGATCTTTACCACCGGCGCGTGCCCGACGCGTCTTACTCTGGACATGAGAGAGAGAGAGAGAGAGAGAGAGAGAAAGAGAAAAAAGAGATAGAGAGAGAATGAGAAAGCTGAACTTGACCAAAAATTGTAACTGTAAATCCAAACCGAAACCGAAACTTAATTTGAGACAAGGCCAAGGTCAGAGGCAACAAACCATTTAAAAAAAAACAACAATGAAAAGCAGCAACAAAATAATTCCCCCCTCCCTAAGACGATGAAAAAACAACAAACAAAATAAATACCCCTCCCCCCCCTCCCTTCCAATTTCTTCGCCTTTCGTTAAATTCAATTTTTGTATCCTTTTTTTTCTGTTCTTTTTTTTCTTTTTTATTATTTTTCGATTTTTTGTCTTTTATGCCAAATATTTACAAATATGTATGTAAGTATATATATGAATGTAACTTAAAAACAAATGTATATCAAATTCCATCAATTTTGTGTGTGTTTTTTTTTTTCCATCACTTAAAATCTAATTGAGCAATTTTCACTAATCAGGATTACGCAAAACATTTAGAATAAAGGAAGGGAGTGGAGTGGCGTGAGTTTTGGTGAGTGAAAAATGATAAATTACAATATTTTAGCTCTCTTTTTTCTTTTCATTTTTGAAACGCTTCGTTCATTATGTTTTATGTTTTTTATTGCTTCCTAATTACTCGCTTAGTAGCCCGCCTCATCCGAATCGGGAGCTGGTGTCGTAACGCCAGCAATGCCATTGACACCACCCGATGAGCCCTGCAAAATGGGTCCCGAGAAGCTTAGGAATTTGGATACAACATTGCCAAGGCCAGCATTGGCATTGCCATTGCCAGATGAGGAGCCACTGAAGGCTGTTATTGTGGTCAAAACGCCAGTGGTCAGATCGTTGGCTATATTGCCAAGTGAACGAATTTTGGGTGATACCACAGCCGTTATCAGAGTTTGAAAATCTTTAATTGGTACCGGGGATTTAATATCCCATTGTTTATTCTTCTCAACATTTGAACGATCCAGTTGCTCGATAACACGCGTCTTTGTATCCAGGAAGTTATCGATTTTCTATAATATAATATCAAAAGTTTTCATTTATTTTTATAACACGAATAACATAAAATATGATTTTCTTTTTACTTACGCCAAAAACAAATCCGAGTACTGCATTTTTCGCCTCAAATGTGGCATCGGGCAGTTTTCTTTTGTTGCGATCTAGGTCAGCACCTAATACCTCCTAGAAATGAAAATATAACATAGGAACATGGAAGTTCTATTGGTTTCTTTTTTTTTTTTGTCTTTATAAAGCCGAATAGTTTAATTCCGTTTGAGTTTATAAACAAGCGAGCGATTAAAACAGAAAACTTGTAAGGAGATTTTTAAATATTCGTTCACATTTAAATTCCGAAAAATGTATAAAATAAAATATTATTTTTTATGTAAACCATTTCATTCGAAAACAATAATCGATATAGTATTAAAGTGTATATCAATAAAAACAATGCCATTATAGCATCATTTTTGCATATTTTTACAAACTTTTTAAAGGGAAGGAAAGTTCTTAATAGAAACGTGTTAAGTAAATTGATCCATGTTAAATATATAAAATAGTGTGATTTATAAATTTCAAATCCAATAGATTTGTATTACTTAATAGATACACTAATACAAAATGCCTGAAACCCTATGTCAGAGTTGATACCATTAAGCATGAACCTTGCTCAGAAGGATTTAACCAAATTTTGCCTAAAATAAAATACATATATTTGTGATCTATATAAAAGCCTTTGTTAACATAAACATGTTTACATTTTGGTCTCTTTGGATTAATGTAATATTTAAGAACTTGACATAATATCAAGTTGAAAGAATAGCAAATACTTAACTCTTTTATAGCTTAGGTCGTTCTGTTTTAAGGGATTAAAATTAGACAAATCGATTGTTTGGCCTTCTGATTTCACTTGACTAGTTGTATAAATCAGATTAAATTCTTTGTCTAATTGCACATTGAAAAATCCAATGAAAATTTAATTGCTGACAAATCATAAATTTAAATGAATTCAAACCTGTTAGACTTGACCCAATTTTTGTGGGCTCAAGACATAGATCGACTAAACCACACGAAAATAAACACATAGATATACATACATACATGTTTATATTATGTATAACTAAATAAATAATTACTCTACATTGATATACATATATCTGGTTATCATGCATATACATTTATTTGGCTACATTCTAAGCTATGACTTTCAATATACAAGTATATATTTAAAATTCACATCGTCATTGCCGACGAATCGAAAGAAATCGATAAAACATGCGATATATATGCGCTCTGGGAAACCAAAAAAAAAGAAAAAAAAACAAAAAACGAAATCAAAATCAACAATCGACAAATCGACTCATTTCTAAACAAAACGCATAGGCAATGACCAAAAGGCAAAAAAATAAAAAGAAACCAACAAACAATTAAATACAAAGACAAATTTTATAGTGCAGTCAGTAAATTATAGAGGATATATCGGATGTTCATATCAAGTGCTCGATACTTGTAATTATATGATCTTTTTGTTCCCATCGGAGAAGTGAAGAGGGGGGAAAGGGAATTTCGTTAATGATCGTATGATCCATCTAACTGTTGATTTTTCTTCATTACTTTTTTTTCCTTCGCGTTGACAAAACAATCACAAAAATTGTGACGTCATAATCAGATGATGAAATAATGTATATGTATATTTGTTTTTTTTTCTTTCAAAATGTGTTTGGAATAACTAAAAGGTTTGAATTCAATGAAATAAGGTTATAAATGTATATATATAGATATATATACATACATATATACATATATATATCAACAACTAATTCAAAGCAATATTCTATTATATTATAGCTTATTCTTAATATTATCTCATCAACTTTACCTCTGCAAATTTCTGTAACTTTCAATCAATATGTGGTTATTAAATAAATGTTTATTTCTAATTGCAACTTGTTTGATTTTAATTTGAAAAATTGCATTGATAACTTTAAGACTTCAAATTTTCAATAATGAATAATTTTTAAGATTGTTTGAGATATGATTTGCAAAATTTTGGTAAATATTGGTACAATTGCTGCTATACTGAATTAAAGGATACTTACAAATTCTAATTTTAAATATACCAAATTAAAGAAAGTTTACGCAATTTTGAAAGAAAGTAAATGCCAAACATCTGCTTAATATAGAATATTTATCTAAAATTTAGTCAACAGTTGCTAAGTAAGTCAGTACAATTAGGATTCTATTAATTAGATACGAATTTAAAGATATATTGTCAATTTGAACAAAAGCATATAAAATGATTTTTAGTTCAACATTAATGAAAATTAACCATTACTTGTAATTGAAACTTCACAGAACTATCAAAAAATAAAGTACAATAATTTTGTTGAAATTACATGTACAATTACACATGTAGTGTATGTATATATATGTATATATGAAATGAATTCAATTTTAACTATTGCAAGTCATTGCAATATTGGGATATTAAGTAAAATATCCAGTTAAACAACAATCTCTTTTAGCACATCAAGGGCTAAAAGATATGATTGATTCAGTGGACAAAAAGTAGAATCCAACTACAGAGTCATCATCATATAATCATCATGATGATAAAGATGATAATTTTGGACAAAACATGTTTTCCATTTGATAAATTTTCCATGCCCATTTTGTTGTTTGCCAATTTTACACAATGTTTAAAATGTTAATTACAACAAATGATAAAAATTAATAAAAGTGGAGAAAACATTTCATAATATTTAACACAATATATGAATAGTATGGTGAAAAAAACCAGTCCGTTTTTTTGCTTGTTGTGCCAAAGACCAAAGTGCCGACTTTGCAATACCCTGCATTAACTGTTGAATTCTCCACTTAAAAGAGGACACCCTTGCGCCACCTAGCCTTGAAAATATTCTTTGTAAAAGCAAATATTACAGAGAGTTTCGCTAATTTTCTGTAACAACAGATTATAACATATTGAGAATCCTATTTAAAGGCGATAACTTTACCTATATCCATATATTGGACTTTTTTGCCGACTTTTAGTTTAGTCGTCAGAAACTTAATATTATCAAAATTTGATCTGTTGATAAATCTATGATATTGACCTCAATATACCCTTTTTTGTCTTAGTACAGGGTATATTGGAAAAAAAAGAGAGAGGCGCTAAAAGAGACACCTAATTTTTGTGGTGGCTTTACGAGGTGAGACGTACCGAGGCGTTGCCTTTTGGTTTTTTGAAATGTTAACGTAGGTCGTTAACAAGTTTTGTCTTCTTCTTTTCTTCTCCTCTCTTCTTCTTCATTTTTTTTTGTCGCCATGAAAAGAGCTCAAGGTCGTTGGGTGTTCGATATGAATTTGGAATTTCATGTTACTTCACAAACGATTTTTTTGAAATTTATTTTAGGCTATTTGCTTATGTCTTCTTCTTCTTTTGCCTTCTGGTTCAATGCACTTTTTGGCAACCAAAATCAAACGGTGAAAAAATTTAGGAAAAACATTTGGTGTTTATGCTTACACAACGATAATAACAAAAGGCCCCCAACGATCTCGAGTAAATTTTACTTTCAAACGCTCCTAGCCCAACTACCCCACCCCAACTCCTCACCCTCCGCACACACTTCATCGCAACAAAGGTGGTTGGGAGTTTAGTGGCAATAAAGATAGCAAGAGACTGTGGGGGGTGGAACGGACGGGGGTTTGGGGCACACAATCAAGTTTCGGTTTCCACTTCCTAGTATTTTTGTTATTTTTTTTCGGTTGTTGAGTTTGGTTTTTTTTTTTTTTTTGCTTTTAACTTTACCTCTGCATTGATGGGATTAAGCTCTGGTTCACTGCTATCCTGTAGGTCCACTTGTTGCTGTGGTTGTGGTGCGGGTGCCGTTAGTGCCAGCGATAACGATAACGATAGCAGGGCCACCATTATTAGCCAACTTTTACCATTTATGCTAGGCATTTTTATTTCCAGTTCTGTAAAAATGGAAACAAAAAATCAAACCAAAAAAAATAATTATAAGTAAAATGAAAAGTTGTAAAATTTCAAATGTTAAATAGCAATATTTTCAATTAATTTTTTCTTTTTCGATTTTTGGCACTAACACTCTGTTGTGGAGGTAAACAAAAAAAAAGTAGTACTGATATTTGTTGTTGGCTTTTGTTTGTTTGTTTGTGTTTTTTTTTTGTTTTTTGTCCGCCGCCAATACTCCGCGATACTAGCACGTTCACTAACTTTAAGCAAATGACTGCAGACGAAAGTTACTTCAATGATTTAGCAGTGGCCAAAAAATCGGTTACCACAACCAAAATGCGCAAGCGCAGCAGCAGCAGCAGCGGCAGCAGAAGCGTTGAAGTCAACGCCAAATTGAACAGAGCAGCAGAGTAGCAGAGCTTTTGCTGTTGACGTTTCTCTGCTGGCGTTAGCTGTTGCCTGTTGCTGATTGAATTTTATTGCCCACGTCCAATGTGCGCAATGGCTCTCCACTAGCAGCGGAGCGTCACAAGCTGCAAACTTGTTTTTGAGCTTAAACGAATATAAAAAGCGCTCAATAATCTGCAAAACATGAAAGCAACAACAAAACAATAACAACAACAATGGCAACAATTTTGGATAAGTCACTCCGTTGATGGTGTTGTTAGTGGTGTCACTGATGTCTAGTGGTGCCGCAGCAGCGGCTTTTGTTAGGCTCTTGCAATTGATGGCGACTTTTCGCTATTTCTGCAATGCTCTTTTAACTTGTACTTCTTTTTTTGCTATTCAATTAAGAAGAAACATTTAACACTCAAACACACGCATTTCCATTATTCACAAAATCCATAAAATCCGATATCTATGCTCGATGTTTAAATGATATGACTTTTATTAGCAATATATATCTGAGAGCCAAATAAACAAAAAAAAAATCCACATTTAACCTTTGAAATAATAATGAAATGATCTATTAAAATATTTTTTTTATCTATACTATATTATTTATAAATTACAAAACTATCATTATTTTACAGTTAAAGTGAAAGGTAAAATAATACTTGTCTAAATCTTTTAAAACTTCTTGCCACTAAAACTTTATATGTATATAATATTGTCTATCGATCCTAATAAGTCTAAACACACTAAAAAGCTGTTCTTAATTTTCATTCTCATTCTACCAAAAGTGCTGATCATGCTAAACAAAAATATATAATCAGAAATGTTTTATTCTTTTCGTTTTACAAATTATCCCGATAGTCAATCGCTGAATTCCGAAATATCGCTGCTATATAGACAATATATTTAAGGAATATGCAAATGCATATGAAAGATAAGATCAGAAAATCAACTTTCCTAGGTGAAGTTTAGATCTAAGAGAACCTTTAAAAACCCATTACAAAAAGTTTATTCACAAGAAATTACATTTATGTTTATTGATGAATTTTTGTTCTTTTTCCATTTCAAAGCTGATTTTTAATACATTTTAATTATTAAGATAAAAAATGTTTTCTTATTCTGACAATTTCAGTTAACAAACAAATTTTAAGTTCAATTTATCACTCTAATCGGTCTTAAATAGTATTCAACATCATCAAAAGAATCTTTATACGATCTTTCGAAGTTTAGAAAAACTATAACTAAAATAACAAAACTATTAACACGTTAAGAATCACAGAAATAAAGCTATAGTTTATCTCAATGATAAAAAAAACTATAAATGTTAATTAATGAATGATAAATAAATCAAGTAGTTTGCCTTCAGTTGTATAGAGGGAGGAGGGGGAGGGGTGTATGACTGAATCGGCGAATGGACCAATCTCTAAAGTGGAGTCAAAGTGCAAATTCAGATGGAAAATTTAATAACCATGTTGGAATGGGAAAAACTAGCATGAAAATTGAAAACACATACTGCTATTGAATGGCCTGAAACCGAAATTACATAAAATACATACAAACATTATATATGTATATATGTACATGTTTGTGTATATGTAATTAGTTAATTTGACCCATTGAAGTAAAATTCAATACAATTAGCAGACATAATAAATTATTGGCAATGCTAATGAAAAGTATCGATTAAATCAATTTACTAAACTTAAAAACAAAACAATAAAAAATTGAACATGTATATGTAAAATCGAGATTATAATTTCATTTAAACGATTGCCCCATAACAAATCACAATCATTTCACACATCAATTCTAATTGACACTTGACCAGCCTTTCCAATTGGTAAAACAATAGCATAAATGCAGTGAAAAAGACTTTGGATCGATTTAACGATTACCTATAATAAATTTAAAACCAAGGAATTACCTTAGAAACCTAATTTACCATTCTCGTGCATTACTTATGGATTGTATTTTCTTAAATTTTATAGAAATATTTCATTTGTTCAAATATTCTAGTTTATATATTTATAGTCATATATATTATTATCACCAGTTGGGAAAATACTTTTTATAATTTTAATAAATATCACAAATCAGGGAAAATTGTTTAAAATATTAATAATAATAAAAAATTATAAAATAAATCAGAAATGCTCTTAAATATATGTATGTGTATTCTTGATGATGAAGTCACTATTTTTTCTACTTAGGTAAGGACTCTTATATACCCTTTAATATTTTATTTACAGGGTATTAACAAACAATAAACTGCAATTAATTTAGCGAATAATTTACACAGAGCCGTAGATTTGTATATAATTGTCATATCAAATTTCGTACAACATTGTAAACCGTATTTAATCGAACTAATTTTACAGCAAAATTATTTTTGAGGCCAAAAGCAAACTATGCATTTCTCTCAGTGTAACATATATTTATTATATGCATTTGTGTTGCCCGAAGAAATCGGTTGAACTAGTTACTTAATGGCTCCTACAATTTGCAATTTGTAATTTGCTTATCGATGCCTCCATTGCCTGAAGGTCAACAGGTAAGGCACAAAGATACTAAAAGTTACTGAACGATATTATATATATATCGATTGTGCGCAATGAAACATAATCCTTAATTGCATTAAGATGCCGTTGTCAGCAGGTCTGCTGCCTGCCACACCTTGTCCAAGGTTGTGACATTATTTTATGATAAAACATTTCGTTGACAAAGAAACAAAAAGCAAAATGCAAATTGCAGGATGCTTAACTATGGATTGCTTTTTCGTTTTCTTTATTTTTTTTTTGTTTTCGCTTTTAGTTTTTGGTTTTCTTTTTTTAATATTTTGTTTTTGTAGGTCACAAGGTCACAAAATCAGATGACAGAGTGCAAACTGAAGAGTTTCGGAGGTCTGCAACTCCAGCTTAACGAGCAATCATGAATTGAGATCTTGCAGAACCTGTGCCAACATCAGCTAGCTCCTATATGCCCGACTGCCTCTTACTTTTGGCCTGCTTCGGTCTCATTTTGTGGCTTAATTAACTTTCAATTTTTTTTGCCTTTTTTATGTTATTTTGTTCAAGTTCGCGTCAGACAATTTAATCAGAGAGGAAGTATATACATATATTTGCTCATACAAGTTTTCAATTAGTTCTATATAGAGACTGTCCTGTATGGCAATTTGTTGCAATGAATTCAGTTGGTAAATTTTATTGTAATTATTATTATATAAATATAATATATATATATATGTATGTGTATGTATGTATGTGCAAACAAACAGATTCTGAAAAAAATTGCATTAAAAATCCTTTCACTTCGCCTTCATTATTTCTACGCGGTTTTTTATTGTAATTTTCTTTATAAGAAAAGATTAAGAATTGAGTTCAATCTGAATAATCTTTTAAGTAGATTAAAATAAAGCTTTATAATTTAAATAACCCTGAATTAAGTGGAGACATCCATGAAGATTAATGAACTATCGTTTCTGTTTGATTTAAAATTAACCTATTTTCATAATTTTGTTCGTATGAAATCTCAATAGTAGCTAATCACAATTTAAGAATTTACAGTTAGAACTAGTTTTAAGCAGTTATTACAAAAATAACTGATTACTTTTATTTTAAATTATATATCTATATATATCTATATTATGCATTGTCTTCTCATTCCATTATTATCTAAATATCCAGACTATAAACTTGATCAAATGTTATATGTTATATTCTAAAAGCCGAAAATTTTACTTGTTTCCCCAAATAGACTGTTTTTGTATTAATCAAAATCGGATATGTGTAGAAGTATTGGAAAATATAGAACATTTTAGTAGCAGTACCTAGATATATTATTTACAAAACAATTATTTAAACACATATTTTTGGTAAATGCGTAAAATAAATGAATTTAACATCCCTTTTTTCCACACGGTTTTAAACACATAGTTACCAAACCGATTTTATGCATATACGAAAAATTTTAATATGGTTATGACCTTTGAACCAGTTTGGCCAAAGATCATAAAATGTTGCCAGCAAGAGACAGAACATTAAAAAAAATTTTGGTGGGGGGAGGTTAAAAATGACATACAAATTATTCAATTAAAGCTTGTTGGCTGTCAAACTGGCGCCTCATGTTTCTTGCTTGTCGTAATTGTTGGCCAATTTGCTTTTGGTAAGTCAGTCGCATGTCTTTCTATCCCATGGAAAAGTGTCTTGCAACGCTCATTGTGGTTTCTGTTTTAGTATATTAACATTTCAGCCACATGAGTGACATGGCCAAGACCCCAACGTAACTTTATTTATTTTCCTTTCTTGTAATTTGCATACCCTCTGTCATTCATGGTCTAACAAAGTGTATTAGAATCATCGAAATAGGATAATGCAGGAATAGTCTTATCATATTGATGATGACAATATGTTAAAATTTAATAATATTAGTTTTAAATTCCATAACTATATGCTTGAATATACATATATAGTCTAATATAGTCTAATATAGGCATTTCTAATGTTTACCGCTAGGTGACGCCTCCTACAATAAAAGAAAGATTAAAGTTCCCATAAAAAATGTTATTTAAAAGAAACTTTTTAGTTTGAAAAATTAAAAATTCAATTTAAAATCAATTATACTAAATATATATTTAACTGGAATATATTATTGATCATTTGTTATTTATTCATTTATCTAATCTAGGGTATTTCTCATGTCTTTAGCCTTTGCTCAGTTGCCGGGTGCCCATTATGCACATAAAACTGATAACCAAAATTGTTGGTATTTACTTTAGGTGTAAATTACAATTTATGTGACGTTTTTTTTTTTAATTTTTCCATATACTTGTAAATATGGACTGACTGGTTAGTCCTTGCCCAAAAGAGTTGACCCAAAGTTTTACTAGATCTTCATCATCAAAAATTACAATAACAATAACAAGTGCAAAAACAACATCAACGATTGCAATTCCAGTTCCATTGTGTAAAATGTCAAATGGCGAACAGACGCATTAAATTTGTACTAAGCAAAGTAGCCAACT
This sequence comes from Drosophila emarginata, assembly GCA_037075365.1. Taxonomy (NCBI): domain Eukaryota; kingdom Metazoa; phylum Arthropoda; class Insecta; order Diptera; family Drosophilidae; genus Drosophila; species Drosophila emarginata. The sequence continues at coordinate 812,160 of JBAMCD010000160.1, forward strand.
TGTTCTCCCTCCTCCTACCTCGGTCACTCATTTTAGTCAAAAGTTGTTAAACTATAATTTAAGCATTACTCAATCCGAGAGTTATGCAACAATTGTCATTATGCATTATACGTTTCAGTTGTATACGATTTTTCAGTTATTCAGCTTTTTCTTTACTATGCGGGCATATTAATGTCACATGTTCTAGGTGGCCCCTCAACTTGCCGATGGATGACTAACGAAAAAAAAAACCGATAAATACTCTACCTAACCTATGTATGTATTTGAGAGTAATGCATGCATTCCTTGCTCCCAAATTGCCGAAGCGAATTTAAGTGATTTTAAAAAGGCGTTACCAATTTGATCCATTCATTTGACTTCTGTTCGCATTATAGTGGCTCCATCTAAATCCATGTCTATGTGCAAAGGTTAATACCAACACGATTCTCGTCTGCCTATACATACATACATATGTATATGTATATGTATATACATATATAATGTCGGTCGAAGTCATGTCGGTTTGGTGCGTTTGATTTTTTGTTTTTTTTTTTTGTTTCTTAAACATTTAATCGAATTTAATAGTTATAATTATTTACACTATTTGATAGATAGATACAAAAAGCTATGCCATTTGAAGGTTGACTTTAGATAGAATTTGACAGAAATCATGTTGTTGTGAGTGAAAAATAATTTACAAATTGCTCGTTCATAATTAATTGGCAATTATTTCTTATTAAGTATACAATAGTAGCTAAAAAACTTAACAACTTGTTGACTATCTTAAAAAAAAATGCATTTACCCGGGTACAACTACGGCTTAAAATTAAATAATACATAGATGGACTAGTTCTCAGTAATGCACGAAAGAGATTAAATTAGAAACAACTTGAAGGAGTGTATATACAATGTAGTATATATATATATCGGGTAAAATCGATTCCACTAACTTTTCATTTTAAAAATACTTTTTCCTTACAAAACCATTTCTTCTTCTATATACAAATAATTTAAAGTATTTCATACGATTTGCTTTCATTCCAACATCGTCCTATAATTGTACCAATCTTAAAAAATTAATGCTCTATATTTTCTATTTTACATACAGAATACTTAATACAGTACATTTATACCCGAAAAATAATTTAACCAAGAATTAGCCAATACACACATATACGATTTAAATAAAAGAACTTCTGTAAAGAAAACTTCAAAACTTTCAAAATACTACAAAAGTTTGCAATTCCATCAGCAAATTAATTGCTGATGTTCAATCCAGCGCGTATCTATTAAATCATATAATAAAGCACTGACTGATACGGATTTGGCACGCTCATAATAATAATATGCACCTCAAAAGAAATAAATAATCAACAACAACATAAAATGAAGAAAATTTCAAATAAAATCAAATCAAGTGCTAACATTCGATAAAATACGGCACAATCAAAATTTACATAATACGCGTTAAATGTAAAAACAAATGATCAACACAGAAACACAAAAAACCAAAACTAAAAAGAGAAAAAAAACCTAAAAAAAAGGGCGGAAAGCAAATCAAACAAATCAACACAAAGAGAAAAGAAAAAAAATTTTATTGCTAATTTTGATCAGTTAGCATATAGATATATATACATACATACATATACATATATCTAGTCGCATCATAAATATACGTATATAGTTTTCAGTTTGGGGTTATCAGTTACTCAAACATTTCCGATTTGCATAATCTGAAATGAAAATAAAATCTCTCAAATCGGAGCATTTATATTGAATAACGAAAAATAAATGCATAAAATAAAGCAAAAAAAAGGTTAATAAACTTATTGACCGAGTTAGAGAGACAAACACCTGTATCTCTATGTAGCTTTAGTTTGGGCTAGAGAAACGCCCCCTCGCTGGTTTGCCTTCAACGCGGCCAGCTTTTTGTGTGTGCTCCACTTTCATGGCATTTACTTTCGCTTTTAATACACCCTTTAAGTATACAAATAAAATAAGGGTATATAGGGTCTGGCAAAATCATAGACAATCTAGCCATTAATATCTATTAATCCAATCTTATTTATGTGAGCTTTAATAGTTAAGCACATCAATTGTTTTTGCAAATATAACATTCTCATTTTTTAATTGGTTCATTCATTTTTTATCTTACTTAATTTGATATGATTCATATATAGTAACACATATTAAAAAATCTAGTAATTAAGGTCCCTTTCCCTTATAAAGTTTGACTGATTTTCAATTAAGGCCGTATTTTTCATATATATTTTTTAAAGGAGATCTTTAAGTCGACATAACTCAAATGTGTCTTACAGAAACTTTGCTGTTTAAGCCACTCATCGCCAGCCATTGTTGTTAGTGTCGATCGCTGCTGGGCAAGGGCTTATCTTGATATAGCCATCGACTTGCGACGAGACGCGACGATATATCGACCAAGCGGAGCAGGCCAAAAGCATTATTATTTTTTTTTTGTTTTTGGTTTTCTTTTTTTTCTCATTTTGTCAACGACCTTGAAGATCATTACCGGTTTGCTGGGGCCAAACCAAAGTGGCTTGCGTTAACGCACTCTTTTTTGGGTATTCATTTGGATTTATGTGACTCTGCAATGGCTGTGACTATCGGCTTGGTGGTCTATGCCATTGACTTTCATTCATCCTCAGTGGATTATTGAAATTAAATGCGTCTATTAACAATATATCATTTAAATTGTTTTAAACCATTTAAAACAATTTTAGTTGCCATATTGATTTATATCATATCAGTAATCTACATTTAAATTTACAAATGAATTGATAGTGACTCTAATTAACGCCTCAACTTTTAAAATTTTTAAGTTAAACCAACTTTTCAAGGATGGGGGATAAAATTTATAGATTTTGCATCAATTCGCATTGTCATCTCATCAAGTTGGTTATAAATTTTGAGTATTTACAACTTAATAATTAGCTTAATTATAGTTTCTCTTTTACTCCCATATACATATAAGTATACGAAATTTTAAATTTATATTAATGCTGAATAATATAAATGTCGAATATGAAGGAAAGTATTGTGAATTTAAATAAACCCTATATAGGAGATATCAAATTTAATTAAGATATCTATAATTTTAACATATTGGGCTGCAATATAAATTTTGCAATCGGGCTGGACAGCTATTGCATAAAATAGAAGTGAAAAATGTTCAATACTCGCAATTGTTGACTTTGGTTAACTTACTTTCGATATTTGATTTGGTTTATGTTATAATAGAGAGTGAAGTTTCAAAAGCGCCATCTTAAATGATTAAGAAAAGCCTGCTAATCAAAGCTACGAAATACACACACCCAAACCAACATGCATACACACACACTCAAATATAATACTTATACATTCATATATATATGCATTTTGACAATTTATTTTAAATGTTGCAACACGATGAAAGCATTAACTTTGCGAACTTTCATGGTGACCTATGTCCAAAATAAACAAAATGAAGTTAAAAAACATAATCCGAACAATATCAAAGTAGCGACTTATGGATACCCTTTGGTTTGCAATTAGAAATGTCAGCTTAGAGTTTGATCTGCGTTTTTTGTCTAACAAATCTATCGCCCATATTTTATCCAAATAATTAATTTTAAATTAATCCATAATTTTCAAACATTTATTTCAAAATAGTTATCAATTTAAAAGAATTTGGTTAGGAATATCAATATGAGCTTAAATGGAGATCCATTGCATTAGAAAAAAACTAATTTCAAAATAATTATATTTAAGTCTACCTACTGAATCCTAAATTTTTAGATTCTTGGGTACTGAAATGATCAGTCTGCGCCGCCAACATCAAATAAACTGATCATCAAAAAGATCTACCAAAAAGGAAACTTTGATTTTATTTAGTCTTAGACTGAAACTAAGAGATCGCTTATAATTTTTTATTTCACTTAATCAAATAATTTCGACTTCCGGTTTAATTTTGCCATGTTTTCTTTAGAGACTTCAAACATGGACTAAAGTTACTTGTACTACTTAATCGATTGTTAATTAATACTGAATATTTACATATATATGTACATATATGTTAATATATTTTATTAAAACATTTATTATGACGAATACAATCTACCTTTTTACCATAAAGGGTATGAACACGCACAACCAAAAAATAAAGCTTAGCCTAGTTAGCAAGTTTGTTGCCTAAGTCTTTTGTTTTTTGGCACACATTTTTTAAAAATTGTGCGCTTTGGGTTTTTTTCTCATTTAATTCTTCCTCTTTCTCACACACACAAACACTATCCCTCTTTCCCGCATTAATTTAACTGCATCCAATAAATAAATTACTTACCAAAAAACAAAAATCAAGCCCACAAAAAGTTGTTCAGCTTTATTGCAATGTGAATTTTTGGTTTTTTTTTTAAACACTCGGCACCGGGCACCCGAAAAAAAATAAACACACAAAAATAATAATTATAATGCACACATACAGGCAGCCACACTATTAATTGACTTTTATTCACAATTTCAACAATTTTCAAAGATAAAATTTTAAGTTAAAAACGTCCCGCAACTTAGCCAACAAAAACTGTCACTCGGTCTTGTGAAAGATTCACGCGTAACTGAAAAAAAATAGCCGACGAGAAGATAACTGCGCCAACTAGGCCCCCTTCATTGGCAAGAGAGAGAGAATCCAAAATGAAACGACACAAAATGAAGAAAAAGAAATGAATGGAATATCAAAACAAGGGGAAAACGCAAAAAAATGAAGATATATATGTATGAATGAAAAGTGAAAAGTAAAAAGTAACGTGCAATCAGTAGAAAGTGGCAAAAGGCCCGGATCACTGGTCAAAGTAGTTGAACACGAGAAAGAAAGAGAGAAAGAAATAGGCAGAAGAAGAGTTAAAAATAATTGGAGACAATGGTAGACAGAGAAAGAGCAAAAAAGTAAATGAAAGAGTGAATTTTGAGAGAGAAATACAAGAGAGTCAGAGAGTGAAAAATGTTCAATTTCAAAGAAAAATGTAGAAATTTCAAAAACACGTAGGCTACATATATATTATGTACGCATATTAAATATATATGTTTGCCTTCCTCTATACATATACATATATGTATAGTGTTTATATGGCAAAAATTATGGCCGAATATCAAGACATTAAATGAAAGAAAAAATGAAAATAAATGAAAGATTTATTTTGATATTATTAATCATTAAAAAAAAAATTTCAGGAAGGCTATTATAATTTAAGTTAAATGGGGGTCAAATATATAAATATATAATGATGCTAATAACCGATTTAGTATATTTTAACAGCTCTTATAGAAGTTGCAAACATTTTGTTCCAAGAAAGGTGTCGCGATTGAGACTTTTATTAACACTTTTAGTCTACTTCTATCTAAATCGTAACTTTTTATCGAAATGATGAAATCTCAAAACAATAATAATCATATTTTATCAAGCTGAATCGTATATGAATGAAAATTTCATATATTTTCCTGTTATGCTTATTATAACCTCAAAATTCTTTCGTTTCGTTCAACTCAGTACAAGTTAATTGCCTCTTATTGAGTCAAAGTCAAATTGGCATAGTAGGTTCATTCCCCCCTTTTAAACTTTAACTCAGACAGAGCGAATAGCATGTTGAGTAAATGAAATCATTATTTTGTTTCATTTCGCTCTGGCATTGTTTACTCATTTTCCGTCATTGTTTCCGTCATTATCCAGCCGTCCCACTTTCCCTTTCTATTGAATGCGTTTTTGTAGTCCTTGCGAAAGTCTCAAGTTGTTTTAGTTAGACATCATTCCCTTGCATCATTCAGCGCTGGGCAAGTGCCTTACCGCATTTTATTTAAAACAAAATGCGAGACCAGCAACAACAACAACAACTACAACAAACAACATTTCCATTTTCACGCTTTCTTAGCTACCAAAGTGACCGACAAGTTTTCCAAACTTAATCAAAATTTATTGCTAACAACAAGCCAAACGAAAAAAAAAAAAAAAAAAATAACAATACGATGCAATGTAATATTACTGCAATGGCTAATGAACACCGGCTCCTCCTGGCTTGGCATGATGGGCGCTGCTACTGCTCGAAAAGATGCCAGCGGATGCCTGAAACGCCCCACCCGAAGATCCTAATAAAGCATTTAGCAGCAAACTGAGAGCATTGCTAACCAAATGTGAAGCCACCTGCTTAACAAATCCACCCGAATCGAAGCCTCCAGCACTTCCGGCATCCTTCTTTGCCTTTTGTCGTGGTAACTCGGCACTACCATGCCGTTCCTCTGAATTTTCAACCGGTCGAAATTTCGATTCTAGAAAACTGGTAACGAAATTTTTGGTGAATACCAAAGGTTGTGGTGGACCTTCCTCTTCGGGATCCTTGAAAAGAAATTAATTAAAATAACAAAATTACCAAAGAACTTAAACATGTTTTACAAAAAGGTTAGTAGGACAGTTAAAGGGAAAGGATAATGACAAGAAAAATGTATAAATACAGCGCTCAGGGATGCCAGCACAGTGCCTACTAAGTTGCCAAAGAATTGTCCATTATTGATCTGCAAAAAGAGCGATTGAATATAATTAAAAAAATATTTTAATGCCTTAGAAATATACTATTCACAATTAGTGTGACCATATTATACTAAATTAAAATTAAGTAAATATGACTGGCTTTGCCTTAAAATTAAATAAATATATATAATAAATATAACATCAGAAAATGAAATAGTTTTAGTTTAAAAGAGTAAAAAGTTTGTGTAATTTTTGTGCTCCGTTTTTAATTCATTTCCTTGCTGTGTTTTATTTTCAGAGCATTTTCCACATCTTTAAGTGTCTAATTATAGGAAATTCGATCAATTCAATTAATTAGATAGTAAAATTATAATACTCGTACCGCACCACCGCCGCCAGATAGTCCATCAAACGCTGTACCCACATAAGTGCCAAGAACGGTACCAAAATTGTTATTGCCAGCCAAGAGACCGGCCAACAATGAAGTCGTTGTGCCAATTAAAGCTTCAATATCCAGTCCGCCGGGCTAAATGGGAGATGAGAGTTTCATCAATTCTATATGAAACTATCACCAATTGTTAACCATAACTTACACCAAATAATGTCGATATAAGTCCAGTAAGGGCTCCAATAAGCGCACCAATATCCGAGCCCCCTTCACCCTAAATATATGAGGAGGCGGATTAGGACTAATGTTTCTTACCAAATTTTCAAGTTGCCTTCTTACTCACACCGCTAAGGCTGCCAATGAGTCCAACAAGGCCACCACCGCCGGCACCACCACCGGCGCCGCCAGCGTCATCATCATCATTGAAACCTCCGTCAGGATCAGATCCCTCCTCCTCCTGATTGGCATGTGTCTTCATTTTGGGGCGACTCTTAGCTGTAATATTTGGCAACTTAAACAGATCATTAGTCAAGACTTTTCCAAGCAAAAATTGTTTTGATATTTCCCTTTTGTGGTTAGTTACACTATTTAAATTATATGTGCCAATTTGCCTAATTAAATGTATTAATACTAACTTTTGAATCCGTTTCTGGTAAGTCCAATTCATCTAATTCCGTTTTGGTCTGCTTGGGATTCTCATTATTATTAGCTGCATCGCTTTGCTGATCAATGAGATTCTCACGGAAGTCATCCTAAATTGGGAAATATTTTTTTTATATAGTTTATAAAGTATTTTTTAATACTTTTCCTCTGACCTCTGTTAAAATAGATTTGATCATGCGCATCTCATTGGGCATCTCATCGTTTTCGACTTCTCGTTTAACTTTCACCTTTTCTTTGGCCTTGGCTAGGACACCGTCGGCTGTGGCCTGATTCAAAATATGTTTCAGTGCCTTTTCAATTTTATTATTCAATTTGGTTTTCATTTGCGGCAATTGCTCTAAAATAGTCGTCCTTAGATGGCCCAATCTCTGACCCAATTCCGGTTCAACAACAAAATTGGCAGATTCTTCTTGCTTGAGCTGCTCCTCTTCCATATGCTGGTATTTGACTTCCCGCAACTCTTGTCGAAGTTCCTGCTCATCTTTGGCATTACTAAGTACATCAATGGCCATGCCAAGTATATCCAATGCCTTTCCATCTCTGGCCAATTGCTCTTCAATGGCATCAATTTGGCTTGTAACCCGCTCACTTTGCTGTAGATTCGTTTGCAGGAGCAACTTTTTAACGGCTGCCACCAGTTGCTCTTCCATCTCTTGCTCTGCCTGGCGGGCGCCGTTAAGTACACCAATTCCAGTCAAAACATGGAGTTCCTCCGATGGCAGAGTCCTTTCCAAACGCCGATAGGCGGTCATTGCACGCAAATAATGAGACTGAAGTTGAGGTCGAGCATTAATCGATGGTATAATAAGGATTAACATTAAAAGCATTTGTCCTGTAATTGTTGTTGAATATTTCTTGAATTTTGTTTTAGTCTCCATCGTAGCCAAATGAAAACTGGGCCCAGGAGATCGATGCTTATTTTATATCAATCAAATTGTGCATATAATTTATGTTTTCCGCTTACTGACTTATTATATATCGATACACTAATGTGGGCGTGTCAGCTCCTCCTACGACCAATCTGTCGCTTCACTGCACAATCTGTAAAGACATTGTGTAATAGACTATAACTAACTTGAGACAGATCTGTCAATTATGATATATAAATACAGTTAAAAGGGGTCATCGAAATCATTAGAAATTCCTTTAGGAAATCCAAATCCAAAGTGAATAAGAAATTTTAAACATTTCTGTTTATAAAACTCCACTCATTATATATGATATTTGAAGATATTTATCCCAAGAATGGAACGCAATCTTTCAATCTATGCAAAAATGATTATCAATCTTTTTCACTCTTTTTTTGCTTTGTATAATTGTAATATTTATTGCCCCCCTCTTATAAGCCCGCCACTGTTATAAACATGCATCATAAAGATTTGAATTTGATTGACATCCTATGTAATTTAATCATTTATTAGTTCAGTTTAAGAAGCAAACAAATCCGAATCAAGTCGAAATAAACAAAAATTAATTTAAAAAAAATAATCTATTCAAATTTAGCCGTCGAAGACTTGCCACTTATGATGCCCCAACAGAACAATGAGGCCATAATTGCTATATAGAGAATTTCTAAATGGGGGGCCATTTCTGATTTGTATTTTTCTTTTTTTGTTTGTTTTTTAGTTGTTTGGAAACTTTAACCTCGCGGCTTATATAAAACGTTTGGATTTGAGATTTTTGAAAGGGAAGTCAGGAGGTAAGCAGGTGTCGCAGTTATGCGTGGCTATTAATTACCATTAGCCGGATAGCTACTGCTCACAATTATCATCATCATCATGGTTGAACGAGATTACGTGGCGGTTTTAGCGTAATGCTTAGTCGTTGTCACGTCACGCTCGTTTAACCTTTCAAGTGCGCAAAGATCGTCGTCATCATCGTCATTATGATCATCATCATCATCATCATCGCATTTGACGGGTTAGTATGGGGCAGGCCAAGTGGACAATGGGTCGATTGGACCATCCACAAGTAAAGTAGCAGTACCGTCAGCACACTCGCTGCATGACATAAGCCACAAAACGCAATTCGTTTAGCGAGAGAGACAAAGAGATAGAGAGTAAAAGAGAGAGGAAAAGGGGGGAAAACAGTAATTTAAAACAAAAACAAAGGAAAGTTAAAATAAAAACTGTTGAAGCGTGCTTCACTTGGGGTTAAGTTAAATAAATAATTATAAATGTACATATGTATATACATATATATACATACATATCTATGTATGTATATATAGAAATGTATATATAGGTATATGACCAATCGCCCTAGCAAGCGAATTAAAATGTTTGCCATTTTGACTCCCCACAAAGCATCCCCGTAATTATTATGCCAGAAGCAAAAAAAAAGAAGAGATAATACTATAATTATACGGATTATTCAAACTTTGCGCCCTTTAATGCTCCAAATGTTTTGAGATATTTACCTCAAGCAATTAAATGCCATGGCATTATACAAACATATACATAAGTATACACAGTTTACTAATTATCCAATTTCCAATCTAAATGTCCACAATTAGATCTAGCAACTTTCGGGTCGCTAGATTGAGTCCAAAGTGATTCAAAGATAATGCTTTACTTAATTACTGAATCACTTATTCATTGTCATATCTAATATTCCATAGAAATCTATTTAAAATATGCACAGGTTTGCTTAAGAAAGAATATTTTCGCTTATAGTTTATTTATTTATAATTGAAAATTCCTTGATTCCCAATTGTATCAATTGAAATAAAAATCCTTTAGCTTTAACAACAAAAGAAAGATCAGATAGCTGCGAAAATTATAAGCAACTATTAAAATTGTTTAAATAATGAAATTATGTCGTTAAAAAGATCTGGCTAAGTTGTTTTTTTCTTTTACATTAAACTTTAAAGATATATATAATTACAATTACCAAATTCCCCTCCTTTGTTTTTTTTTTTTTGTTATTTATAGAATGACATTAGATATATGTGAACATTTCCTGTGCTCAATTACAATTGAATGACCTTCAACTTAATGTCGTTCCCTTTAGATCAATGATCAGAGTAAAGTTTTCCGCTAAATGACAATAGGAGCTTATTTTAATTGTCATCATCATCATTATCCTCTGACTTGTAGTTTTACTTGCCATATAGTTTTATTCCTCTCCCAACCCCCCAACTTCTCTCGTTTTGGCCCTTTTTCAAGTCAATAGCATATAATAAAAGCGGAAGCGGAAATCGCAAAACGCCATTGCCCCAGCTGTCTGCTAATGAGCCAGACAGCACTTGACATTGTATGTGGCTAACAAATCAACTATCTATACATATATGTATGTATGTACCAATATATATGTATATATGTATAATTATATATGAAAATCCCCATCAAGAAACTAAGTCAATTTGTGGAATGTCAAATATCGAAAAATCGTATAAGAAAATCAGTTCATCAGTTTCAATTTTTGTTTTTTTTTTATTCATTTCGACTAAAAATCAAAGGCCGCTTAATATATGCATGTGAGTGTGTGTGTGTGTGTGTATATTATTAACACATATCTTTGTGCAATAAATAATAACCTTGCCAAATCGTTTGACTTGGTTTCTTCGTGTCTGCTACTGCTTGGCAACGCTACGTTGCTCATACGCCGCGTTGCAATAAAGAAATCGAAAATGGAAACACAAAATCTTGTCTGTATTGAATACCCTGACAATAAGAGTGCATTTATTTTAATCAAAAGTTTGCCAATGCTATGAAATATAAATATAATTAGTTTGGTTATTGCAAAACAAAATATAGCTAACCCAATTGCAATTGTCGACTGTCACTCATACTTAGAACTGACTAAAGGAAAATTATTTATTCACATTTAATAAAACTTTGGTTAAAAGTTAAGTTAAATTAGATATAAATACTTTGTTTCTTGTTAGGGTATTAAAACGTTGTCATATTTTATATATATATTCGCCTCTCTTTGTTTATCGCCGCAGACAATCGAAAAACGAAATAGTTATAAACTTTGCACTTTTATTAACAATTTATGATTGCATTTTAAAATTGAACTTTGTCGCCGGAATTAGAGCATGGCTATATCTTTGAGATAAATAGGCACTGAAGAGAAGGACAGGTAATGGAGATATGGAGAAAAATTAGCATAATAAATAGCCTTATAAATATATTTAACTTTTTGCTGCAATTTTTTATTTATCGATGGCAAACCATTTGACTTTTTCTTTGCCGTTTTTTCCCCCTTTGTGTCTTTTTTTCTCTTTCTTTGGTTTCTGCTTTTTAGCGCTTATTACACAATTGGTTTAGCCTCTAAGCCACAATTGGCTTAGCCGTAGACAATGCGTCAAGACCGCCTCAAGTCCCAAAAAAAAAAAAACAAAATGAAAAAAAAAATAAAATACAACTAAAAAGAAACCTAATCACTCAAACGTTTTGCAGCCAATTTGGCCATCAAGTCAAAAGTTCTTCGAATGACGCTGACAAATATCAAAGCCAAAATGAGTTAATATAATTTAGTGCTAATTTGTTAAGATTATTTGGCAATGCATGAGAAACGCTACTTCAAACATAAAAACCTTTTTTTTTTTCTTTTTATTTTATTGCTCCTTCTCAGAGTAAATAGACAATATGCAAGGTCTTTTGAAAAAAATATAAACCTAACCGGTTTTTGAAAGGTTTTAATACAAAGCCATTCTTAAAAGTAATCCCACTCAAGCTTAAGGATTGCAAATAAAACTATATCCAATAAATAAAACGATTATTGGAATAGCTTCTAACTGCAACAACAAGCTTCTTAATTGTTACAGTAATAACTTGTTTTTATGATCCTTAATAGTGGCTTTTTGTTTATTTGTAATAGTTTTGTGAAGAAGTCGTTAATAAAACAGTTACAAAACTGATTTAATTATCATAATTAAATGGTTTTCCATATTTGTATCTTAAATGGTATTTTATTATTAAATATATATTATATATATATATATATCACTCTTTAACTTAGCTATTAAACAATTCACAGAAATTATCAAGTAATTAGAAGTTTCTTTATTTTCACAGGGATAGATAATCAAATAAAAACTTTAATTAATTTAAATAACTTATACTTATTACGATTTAAAAGGCTTGTACAAAAATACAAAATATATTTTAAAAAATATAAATTTTTTACAATTTAATGGTCTCTCAAATTACATACTTTTTCAATTTTTGACATCATAGATCTTTTTTAATATCTATTTAAGATAATTAACCTTTCATTTAATAAACTATAAGTATTTCTATAGATTTTTAGCTACTTTAACTTAAGAGTAATTTGTGAGTGGTGTGTACCATGATAGC